>JAANSK020120569.1:0-15713 GCA_011763485.2 Isoetes engelmannii
AAAGCAAATGATGTTCATTCTTGCCAGTGTCCACATGTGTGGTGTTGTCAAAAGTTGCACATATGAACGTCGAACTTTGTTATGTCTACCTGTTTCACATGTCCACGATTAATGCCCGGCAACGCCGGGCACACGTTTCTAGTATGTTTGATGTTCCTAATCTTTCAGGTCTTATTTGCCGCATGGGACCTGCAGTCTATAGTCGTTTTGCCTTATTTTCTTGTTTTCCGTTTATAATCTTCGTGATTGTTTTGCAGGCCATTCTGCTTCCTTGTCCAGGCCTGTTAGCAACAACCGTCTAAAAAGGTACCAATTTCTCTGCAACTAATTTGCTTTCAATTCAAGCTCTCTTTAGCATATTATGTGTATTCCATGCATGCATAGTTGTCAGTCCAAACCTTTGTTAACAACCTTGTGGTCATTGAACACAATTATTGTGCCATTCGTCATACATTCAGGTTATATTGTCCTGATATAAGGCACCGAACATCAAAAGATTTCAATTTTATAGATGGTATAGGAAGAAACACATCTACTAATCCAGCAGATTGGCCCTCTTTAAAAGCAAGGCAAATTTCATATATGCATGTAGTTAAATCTCATATATGCATGTAGGTAATGCGTCCTTCTGTTTCTTTTGTAGCCTTATCTGCTATCTAGAGAACAGCTGGATTTGCTGTTTATCTTTATTTTGCATTTTCATTTGCAGCTAACATTCTTTCTGGATTCTTTCCTTCCTACAGCATTCTTTCCGGATTTGTCTTCTCCGACCAAACTAGCATATAAGCTGGCCGACCATCATGTCTGACAGAAAAGCTTATTCATTGATTGTTCTAATGGTATTGTTTCCTTTCTATCCAGTTTGTATTTACCATTAGAAGGTCTTCATGTAATTTGGGATGATGCAGTAGGTTGCAACTCATCAGTCTCATTCCGCTATTCATAATACACACTCTCAGAGGAAGAGAGAGGAGAGATTAACTGTCGGTATGTCAGTACAAGCTTCAAGTTCAGCTTCTCTTCCAAGTCTGTTTTGCTCTTCTCACATTTATGCTTTGTAGCTACATGTTCCTGCCACTTGCATTGATCATATGTTCTAACACTAATGCTAGGCCTAATCACACCATAAAGAATGATGATTTGCAGAGTATGATCTTAGTAGTGCAAATGCTTCCCATTACAAGAACCATGATTCCTATCTCAGGGGAGAAAGCTATGCAGGTTATAATTTTTTTTTTTTTCTGATGAGGTGGTGTAGTCTTACTGTCTATGGCTCCATGCAGCACATTCCATTCGTCAACTGGTTCAATGAACTCCATCATGAAGTTAATGTTCTATGGTGTTGCAAAAGGTATTGCTTCTTGGACAGGGACTAGGACGGATTTCCAACAATTACCTCAGTGGTAGCATCCCTGATGACTTGGGGTACATAATCAATCTAGATCCCTTGTAAGGAAAATTTTGCTTATATGTGTGAAGTCTTAAATGTTGCTAGGTTTGCACTATTGACAGTTCTTATGTACACCTTGTCAGGGACCTCTCAAATAATATCGTTATAGGGACAATTCCAGATTCATTAGGTGATTTGGAGCATCTATTTACTATGTAAGTCAGCTCCAGTTTGCTGCTAATATTCATTTATAAGACCATCAAATCAGCTAACAAAGTCTTGCTTTCCATTCTCTTATAGCATCCTACGAAATAACAAACTAGCTGGACAAATCCCAGCAGACTTTGGCATGTGAAGAAGTATTGATCTTTTGTAAGTTTGTGTTCCATGCACTCTATATTGATTGCTTTCATGTTATGGAAACATACTAGTCTAGAAGAAATGATTGTCCAGGGGCCTTTCACACAACAACTTAACTGGGAGCATACCTCCGGAGTTGGGGCAGCTGCAAACACAATGCTCCTAAGGAAGTTTTCAGAAGCAAAGCAAAATAGAACCTGGATTAAAGCTTGAGTGGCTTTATCAGTGTTATAAGTAATTACATATCTTTATGCAGGTTATTGAAGTACAATTCACTTTCTGGAGCGTACCAGTCCAGCTTTCAAACTGCTTCAGCCTGAACACATAGCTGTTAATTATGGTGTCAGGTTCTCATGATCCTAAGGTCTTTGTGTTTCATGTACTATGCAGGTCCTCCCAATCTGGTCCTGCTTCATATGGTCATTGCTTGTCATGCAAACAATGACATAATGAGAATTACGGATAACTTATATGACAGGTTCTTTATGGGTCAAGGTGCTTCCAATGGAAAATGAAAGCTTATGGGATGTGCTGTATGGTAAGTGAAGTTCAGATTTTGATACTGAAATAAATTGTAGAGCCATTATTCTGTTGCTTAGCATTGAGTTTGCATTTTGTTTCAGGCCCTGTTCAAAAGTTAAGCTTGATTCGGAGAGACGACTCAATAATGCACTCAAAACTGCACAAGGGCTTGCATATCTTCATCATGATTGCAACCCTCGTATAGTACATCGTGATGTAAACTCCTCCAATATTCTACTTGGTGAGTCTTTTGAAGCCCATCTTTCAGAACTTGGAGTTTCAAAGACCATTTGTTTGTCGAAAACACATACATCGACATATGTGCTAGCAACAATAGGCTACATTGATCCTGAGTATGCAAAGACATCCAGGCTGAATGAGACGTCGGATGTTTATAGCTATGGAATTGTGCTGCTGGATTGTATCACTGGGCAAAAGGCTGTAGATGATGACAGGAATCTTCACCAATGGGTAATTCTTTTTCCTCCAACTTGGTTGCTAATGTACATATTTTCCAAGTTCAGGAGCCAAGGTATAAAATTACTCTTTGCGGGCTAATGTCAACAAGAATACAGTTATGGATGTGGTAGAGCCAGAAATCAAAGCTACTTCTACATATTTGAGTTCAGTTCAAAAGGCTATTAGATAGCTTTGCTATGCACGCAAAATCTTGCCATGCAGAGGCCTGCAATGCATGATGTAGCAAATATTTTATTGTCTTTCATTCCTCCATCTTAAAAGAAATGGAGAATTGTTAGTCCCCAGGCCTGCATAGAACTTAGTCAAAGAAGGCATGTGGATGATTATACAGAAAGCAAACACAGGACAATATGTCTGCAACAAATACCACATTTCCCCTTCTATTTCCATTTGGAAGTTTGCACTTTATCACCGCCACTAATAACTGTTCTTTCTGGCCAGTTGTTATCCGTAAGTTTGAAGAGTTGGTTAACACCACGTTGTTACTCCTGTTAAATGATGTCTGTTCACAACAATTACAACACCGTGGTCCTTCCAAACGGTAATGATTTGATTCAAATTTTCCAAGTCTTGCCATATTTAGTCACTAGTAAAAATAAAACATATCTTTGTTACATTCAGCTCAATATTAAAGACATAAAGACGTTAAATTCAACCGAATATTGAAGATCAACTTTTTTTGGGTAAAGACGTTAAATTCAACCGAATATTGAAGATCAACTTTTTTTGGGATAACTCTTTGGGAGATTCTATCTCAAGCTTAAACTTCACCACGATCCATTAGCATTAAACAAAATAGAAAACTAAAATAAAGATATCACCAATAAAATGACAAATGGGTATTATGTCCACCTTTGGTCTGTCTGTGCTAATGGAATTATGCAATCTTAGAGCATCGGAGCAATTTATGATAATGGAAGTACGCAAATCTTACACTAAAACTATTAGACTTATTTATGCTAATGAAAGTATGCAATCCTAGACTATTGGAGCACAACCATTTACATGAAAAACATCCTAGTTGAAAATAAAAGGTCTTTCGAATGTTCTTCATGCCCAAGCTTATGAACACAATGACAAATGTATCTCATCAACAGACTCTGTAGTCTTAGAACATTGTTATTTATATACGTTAAAGGCAAACTAGCTGTGTTTGGCACCCAACATATGTATTTCTTATTAAAGTTGATTAAAAACTTAATGTTTGTTTATTTTTCTACTCTACAAAATATTGGCAGTCAAAGTGCCCTTATCCATTACAAATGAATAACGAACATGCACAAAAAATATAACCATTCACTTTCTATTCTTTTCTAGCTATATTCCATACAACCACCACGCCTAAGACAATCCATGAAAAGATTTAAAATTGCATGGCGCTGGTTCTAGTAGTCACAAACCTGATGTTTCAGTATCGCTAGTAGAGCTAGGGAATGAGTTTAAGTTTAAGAAGAATGTAAACATATATCACATTGTAGCCATTCCCATCATTGTGTCACTTGTTTGCATCTCTTTCTTCTAGCTTTATTTTAAATTTAATAGCACGATCTTTTTGAGTTAATCATGTTTACATCAAAGGTGCTTGCGAAGAGGCAAATTTCTTTGGCTTAGGACAAAGTCATGTTTGTAAAAAATGGAATGAAATTATTACTGTCAAGAAACTCTGTCAATCTCATATCTATCACGAGATGTGGAAGGACTCTACTCCAGGTAGATCACAACATAGTAGTAATCAAGATAATGGTATACAGAATTTATAACAACAACAATCAGGCAATCATTTATAATAATACCTTGATGTTGTCATAGAATATGATTGAGTCCCGATTTTTAGGATCAGGAAAATGATGATGTATCTTCTAGTTAGAACAAGCATGCTATGTTGTTGCTAGGCTTCAAAGCTCCATTAAGTCATCTGTAAAAAATTGCCGATCCTAGAGATGCGAAGCAATAAAACTATGCTATTAGAAAGTAATTGAAAAGGGAAAAAGGTGAAGAATATTTACATCATCAATACTATAGGGAAGTGCGATAGGAATGAAAAAGAGGATATTCTCATCATGTCAACTCTCTAATTCTTGTAGGTTCTCAATGATAACGTTATCTTCTTCATGCCAACTTTCTACTTGTGGATTCTCAACGATAACGCTTTGAGCAACCTCTTGAAATTGACTACTACTTGCTAACTCCTCTAAATCGCTTACATCGATGCCTGAGATAAAAAATCGTTCCTGTTTAGAGGTGAGAGTATTGGAGGAGTGAATTGTCACATCATAAGATTGACATAAAAGCAACCTGTGATTTAAACATAACAGTAGTCCTTTGTTATCCTGCAATAGAAAGCTCCCAAAAATTAACCAAACTGGCCATCAAACACGTTGATCAAACAATTCATACTAACATAAATCTCTTTTCAAACACTACAATCACAACATTGGAGCAGACGTAACCTAGCATTGCTAAATGTATTTATTTTGCAGGATTATGAATGCTAAGTGTCTGTAGCACATATGTTTTTAGAACATTAATTGCATAATATAAAATACAGGTGTAAAGATCATTCTTGCCCATTCACACTGTATAATCAAATACAAACCTGCACACAACTAGTAGTAGGGCAGGCTTGGGGCATTAGGCGGGTTTTGATTTTTTGGCGAGATGACAATGTTGGAAATGGGCCGTTGCATGGCACGCTGAAATTCATAAATGCATTATGTCTATTAAAGATTCATGAACATTGGAATGTTTAATATAAAGTATATGCTTTCCTTTACTATTGCTTCAAGGGCAATGATGCAATTTAAAGGACGCATGAATCATGTAACTTGGCTCTATGGTCTTCGAGGCCTTGGTAATAAATTAAATTAAAAATTAATTTACTTTGCTGTGTATTAAAAATGACATAGAAAGCATAAAATGTTGTAAACTACTTTGTGGGCAGAGGGGTTATTGAACCAACAAAGAATAATAAGAGGCACAATCGTGTGAAGTGCGTGCCACAATATGTGAGGTGCATGCCACAACATGTAATAGAGTGTGTGTAAAATTTTCGTACAACTTTCGTAAAACTTTCGTACAATTTCTATACATGTTCTGTACAACTATATCATATGAAACCATTGAAAGGGCATATATCACATTAAAAAATAGAACCATTGAATTAGACCCCCCCCAGACCCCCTAGTTGTTTATGTTGATATATTTGCGCAGGGCGTCCAACGGTTGGCTCGGACCGTTATATGTCGATTTTGGGCAATCTTGCCCATCAATAAGCGCGACTCAATTTTTAGTAAGTTTTAATTAACTGTCAGTTCCAAATACGAGATGAAATCAAAGTTTTTCATGTGCAATGTATACAAATACGTGTGTAAATGTTTGAGGCGCTCGCCAACCGATGGATGCCCTGCGTGAATATCAGCATAAACAACTGGGGGTCTGGGGGGTTTAATTCAATAATTCCATTCTTTAACTTGACATATGCCCTCTCAATGGTTTCATATGATATATTTGTACAAAACATATGGAAATTCTATGAAAGTTGTGCAAAAGTTTTACGAATTTTTTTCGGCAGTCCATTCGGGGCCAAATGTTAGACGTTACAACATGGAAATATTCTACTACAAATGGAATTGGTAAGAAAAAGATAACATTCAATGTGCACCATCAAAAACTTTATTATTGCATTAGCTCCACCAATTCAGAGCACATATATGCAAATGCACGTATATCCAGCACATAACTAGAGGATTTTTTGCATGAGCAATATAGCATTGGAATAGTGTAAATACTTCCTAAATAACAGACAATTGAGGAATGAAAATATCAGTAATGAAAATTTCAAACTAACCATGTGTACACATCCTAAAATTATAGAGGAATAACTAATTCGAATATGTAACAGGAAAATGAATCTAAATTCAAATATGTACATAATCATCAGTTTATGTTCAGTAATGCACAAGTCACATGGCCATAGTGGCCAAGATTAATAGCAGCAGAATTAGACTGCTACCAGGATAGCACTTTAAAACCAATCCAGCACACCATCACTTTCTTCCTGAATGGAAATAAGAAAACCAACATGGCTTGAAATAAGAAATTGATCATGTCAAGTTGAACATAGAATGCATTTAATCACTATCTCCAATATTCAAAAACAGTTTCCCAATGAGGGAGGTGCATCTACTTTCCCACAATTACATTTCCAAGGTTTGGAAGCGGTTTTTTTTCTAAGTCTAGGCAGTGAAACAAACCTCATTGCAATCCTGCAAATTGAGAAGACACTATAGTGCATTGCTATAGGTTATCCAACTAATGTGCAGTTATGACCCTAAGTAGAAAGGGTTCATTGGTTTCAAGATTTCGGTGTAAATGTCAAACCAGCAACTCTGCATGTAGTGTGATAACACTGGAGGCATTTAGCGCATTTTGTTCATTTTCCTCGTGTTAACTGAGCGCCATCCAGTTTCATTCATCCTAGAGTAGGGCTGACATTGCCTTTTTTGTTCCAACTTCATTCTGTCTATCATAGAATAACTGACCGTTCATACCTTAAAAATACAGAGAAATAGCTAAAATATTCAATGCCAGCAAAGTGCATATATTTAGAATCACGGTATAAGTAGGCCTGCAAAAGCTACATTTCTTTGAGGCCTATATGTTTTCATAACAATTGTTTTTTAAGAGCCTATATATGAGAAATTGACATCCACACTCCGCATCGAAATATAATGCCATTGTTGAAATTAAACGTGGCATCTTTTGGAAAGTTTTACTATTCAATGCTATTTAAGAATGTTCTAATGACTAAGGTTCATGCCCGCCGGTTTTTAACGAAACAGGAGTTCCTTACGTTTTGAAGCATAGTATTCTGAACCGGTTCATTGACATCTACATCCTCATCAGAACTTGAAATACGGGGTGTAAAAATATCAAGTTTCACTGTTCCCATATTGTCAATTTCAATATAGTCCTTAGAAGGGGGGAGCATTTTGAAAGACAAATGTGTATACTATTACTGCTCCTACCTGCAGAATGATTGCACAATCAATTATCATATTAAGCCCCATTATGGGCAAACAATAGCAACACTTATATGGTTCCTATGCTAGCAGACATAGATCTATCAACAAAAGTGGTTGACCATACCCACTGTCCAAATGATAAATAAGCCACACCATCAATGTTGCACTTATCAGAGTGACCAAAGGGGTTCTGCTTGTCATGAAAAATAGCTCCAAGAAGTACAAGTGGAATATTTCTAATGTTCCCTATAATAATATATGCTTTATGTCAAAGTTCGATTCATAATGTTAGTAGCGATGAAAATAAGAGAAGTACCTATTCCTATCAAGACAATTGTAAACTGAAGGTTACCATTCAAGTATTTTCTGAAATGTGACTGCTGATCCAAGTTGTGTAAATATTAAGCAAGGCAAAAACACAGTGAACACCAACTGCACATCGCAAACCAAATATTCCGTGCTTTGATGGAAACCCAAAATGATGATAACTGTGAGAACAGAGGCAAAATAAATATCGTACTAAGCTGCTTTTGGGCCTTAGATGGTAATATGCCCACATATTGGCTGGCCAATAGATTCACCCGTTTTGTAAAATTGATAGCACCACACTCTGGATTTTAGATCGACAAACTTCAGGAATTACAGACCATTGTATGTCGATCCAATTAGACATAGATTAGGTCTGCACGCCTCTCAAACAAAACCGACTGCTCCAAAAACACAAATTGTGATCCAGACCTGTACTCTAGAAATGTATCCTAAGCTGCAGATATGAAGACTTCTCATGTGCTTAGTTCTTCACGTTCTCAAATGAGCCCCAGCCTAATCGCGAGCCCCAGTCTAATCATGAGCCCCAGACTCCAAAAACAAAAATCGTGAGCCCCAGTCTAATCCGGAGGAAAGAAGCTTGGCCAATCCTCATGCCCTAAAAACAAAACCCTCGATGCTTGCGTGTTGACCACTTAATTTTTTACACGGGGAATATGAGAAAAACATATATATACGTGAGTAAAACCATTAAGAAAAATTGCAAAAGCAACCTAATGCGCACTCTATAAATATTGTTGGCATACAAACACGCAAATACAACAACACAATCATATGAAAACCATTGCATAATAGCCATATAATTATACGTTTTACGCGACGAACCACTTTTTATGATATATGACACAAGGCTCTTTACAATATATGACACAAATGAACATTACACTTAACGGCTTATAGTTCATACAAAACTATCGATACGTTTGACTCTAAAATGTCACAAACTTTTTACAATACACAAGGCAATCAGTATTACAAATACTAACGTAAAAATACCAAAAATTTGACACAAACATTTTGACGAAGTGACGTTACAGTCGATAAAACTGTATTGACGCAAGTTTTGACGCAATCGAATAAGATGGTGTCACTTTCGAGCTTCTGACACAAATTTGACAAACTTTAAAAGGTGGTGACACAAGACTTGACCAAAAATCCCTATCCTCTTGTAGTGAAACAATTTCAAGATCCAAGGGGAATATTAGCACCAAAAATATGAACCAAAACGATCATTTAACTTAAAGGGATATATAAGCAAAAATGCCAATAAAGATAAGAAAAGAATTGTCATGATCTAGGAAATGGCGAAAAAAGGTCTCATAATCTTGCTACAAGGTATGAGGAAAGTAGATTTTGTTTAAATGATCATATATGATAAAGAAAAAAAGGTATTATGTGCAACCGTCGTACTATCAATGGCCTAAATAAGTGGCATGATATGGGCACATACTTTAAGGAGCATAATATATAAAATAAAGGCAATTTATCTTACTAACATGTCCCATTAGCTTATACCAATTTAGCATTCTTATATAATCGCTAGCTTTATTTTTTAATTTAATAGCACGACCTTATTGAGTTAATCATGTTGAAAGCCCCTTTTACATCAAAGATGCTTGCAAAGAGTCAGATTTCTTTGGCTTAGGACATGTTTGTGAAAAATGGAATGGAATTATTCACACTGTCCATAGCCTCTGAAGAAAGAAGGAGGAGTAACTATTCACATTTTGCACAACCAAGAAGCAGAAGACAATACTTCATAACACATTTGGTGTATGAAATAAGATACAACTTGTAGTTTTGCTTTACATGAATAAAAATAAAATTGATAAAGTGGTGTTGCATGAAATAAGACTCAAATTGCTTTAACATACTATACATACTTCTTAATTTGTCTCTATTATATTAATCTCATACCTATATTTTATTCTTATCACATTCATATATATTGAATCAATATATTATTTATATTCTCTATATACAAAACCAACATAATATTCATATTGTAATTTATCCTTATCATAGCACATACTCTTAGGAAGACTCTTATAACAATCAAAACAAAGAGAACACCTCCAAGAGTAGAAACATAGGAGATTCACTTGGCTTGTGCAGCAAAACTGCTAAAAGAGATATGTAGTGTTTAGATCTTTTATATTATAACTATTGTAGCATTTCATGTACACTAAAATTTACTGTAGCAGTATTGCAAAGTCTAAGATGATATTATTGAGAATTATTTTGATTAATATTTACATTAATTTAGAAATTGTTTCTGTCAAATAGAATGGAAGAATAAGAATAGAGCAAATAATCTTTCCATATAATAATTACAACGTTAGTAATAGGAAATATCAAGATGTAATAGGAAATATAAAGATGCATTATTCATCATGAGCAGGTGGTCTAGAAATTCTGTCAATCCCATATATATCACGAGGGGTGGAAGGAATTTGCTCCAGATAGATCACAAAATAGTAGTAATCAAGATAATGGTGTATAGAATGTATAACAACCACAATCATGCAATTATTTATAATAAAACCTCGATGTCGTCATAGAATATGATTGAGTCCCGATTTTTAGAATCATGAAAATGATGTGTCATCTAGTTAGAACAAGCAGGCTATGTTGTCGTTAGGTTTCGAAGCTCCTTAAGTCATCTGTAAAAATCTGCCGATCCTAGAAAAGGAAGCATGATAGGAATGAAAGGGAGGATATTTCATCATGTCAACTCTCTAATTCTTGTAAATTCTCAATGATAACGCTATCTTCTTCATGCCAGCTTTCTAATTATTGTGGATTCTCAATGAAAATGCTTTGAGAAACCTCTTGAACTTGGCTACTACTTGCTAACTCCTCTAAATCGCCTACATCGATGTCTGAGATAAAAAATCGTTCGTGTTCAGAAGTGAGAGTATTGGAGGAGTGAATTGTCACATCACAAGATTGACATAAAAGCAACCTGTGAATTAAACACAACA
This sequence comes from Isoetes engelmannii, assembly GCA_011763485.2. NCBI lineage: Eukaryota > Viridiplantae > Streptophyta > Lycopodiopsida > Isoetales > Isoetaceae > Isoetes > Isoetes engelmannii. The sequence continues at coordinate 11,088 of JAANSK020120569.1, forward strand.
ATAGTTCTTTGTTATCCTGCTATAGAAAGCTCCAAAAAATTAACCAAACTGGTCATCAAACGTGTTGATCAAACAATTCATACTAACATAAATCTCCTTGCAAACACTACAATCAAAACATTGGGGCAGGCCTAACCTAGCATTGCTAAGTGTATTGATTTTGCAGGATTATGAATGCTAAGTGTCTGTAGCACATCTGTTTTTAGAACATTTATTGCATAATATAAAATACAGGTGTAAAGATCATTCTTGCCCATTCACATTGTATATAACCAAATACAAACATGCACACAACTAGTAGTAGGGCTGGCTTGGGGCATTAGGTGGGTTTTGATTTTTGGTGAGATGACAATGTTGGAAATGGGCCATTGCATGGCACGCTGAAATTAATAAATGCGTTATGTCTACTAAAGATTCATGAAGATTGGAATGTTTAATATGAAGTATAGATGGTGTATGATAATGAATTGGATCGATTTTTGGGAGAGAATGTATTACCTATAATGGTTAGAAGCACTAGAATACGTTGTAACTATTCAAATAATGTCTTTCTTTACCATTGCTTCAAGGGCAATGATGCAACTCAAAGGACGCATGAATCATGTAACTTGGCTCTATGGTCTTCGAGGCCCCAAAGGGCTTGGTAATAAATTTAATTAAAAATCAATTTACTTTGTTGTGTATTAGAAATGACATAGAAAGCATAAAGTGTTGTAAATTACTTTGTGGGGAGAGGGGTTATTGAACCAACAAACAATAATAAGAGGCACAATCATGTGAAGTGCATGCCACAATATGTGAGGTGCGTGCCACAATATGTAATAGTGTGTGTGTACAATTTCCGTACAGCTTCCTTCCGAACAACTTCCATACAATTTCCATACATGTTCCATACAACTATATCATATGAAACCATTGACAGGGCATATGACACATTAAAATATAGAACCATTGAATTAAACCCCCCAGACCCCCAGTTATTTATGCTGATATATTCGCGCAGGGCATCCAATGGTTGGCTCGGACCGTTGGATGTCGATTTGGGCAATCTTGGCCATCAGTAAGTGCAACTCATTTTTTAGTAAGTTTTAGTTAACTGTCAGTTCCAAATACGACATGAAACCAAAGGTTGTCATGTGCAATGTATACAAATACGTGCATATAGGTTTGAGGCTTCTCGCCAACCACTGGATGCCCTACGCAAATATCAACATAAATAACTGGGGGGTCTAGGGGGTTTAATTCAATGGTTCCATTTTTTAATGTGACATATGCCCTTTCTATTATACTAGTAATGGTCCCCAGCGTTGCTGGGCATACGTTGGGAGCCTTAACGTTTTGATCGCATTGAATGTCCACATGTCCTACACAATGTCATTTTTACGTTTTCCCCACGTGTCTGTTTTCCACCCCTTTTTTTTCATTTCCTCCTTCATTGGCTTCCCTTCTTTGACCTAGAAATGTACTGAAGAAGTCTAAACTTACCTTCCATATTAGAGTATAATCTGAAATCTACTGAAGAGGTCTAGGCTGACCTTCTATATCGAGAGCATAACCTTCCACAAAATGTTTCCATTCCGGCACCTCCTATATAATCAACCGTATAGGAGAAGGTGAAATGCATTCAATAAGAACTTCCATTAGTCTAGGAGATTGGTCGCAATTTGAGATTTCAACTCATTATACTTCCCAAACAATGCATCCACATCCCCATGAGTATGTCCAAGTATTAGGAACCCTAAATTCACTCTTTTAAAGACACCCATAAGTATTAAATAAGATAGGAATGATAACATCCAACCATTTTTATTCTATCCAGCACAACTGTCAAGTTGAAGTAGGAACTTTGAAGGTAGATCTCGAGGTTTGGGACGTGGACATGAGGCTCCAAATATTCAGAAGCATCTGACTTTCTAGACCATGCCTTTTTAAACTTCTCTATATTATAAAGCTTTTTATCTAACAATGCACTACATAGTGGCTGGCTACCACCTCCAGGTTGTGGAAGTCACCAGAATAATCGTTCTCATAGTTCCTCAAGCACCTCATCATGCTTTTTCAACATGAAAATCTGAACCGTCACTCCACATCTGTAAACACAGCTGTAAACTAAAATGCCGATAAAAATTTTTGGTACTGACCCATGCAAGATTGCACCTGTTAGAGAGACTTGCATAAAATGAGCTCTATTGATTTGTGTGGGTATGTAACTATACTGTGGCACACAAGTCTTTGATTGATCCATCTTGTCATGTATAGTACAAACATAATTATTGGGTTCCAAACATGATAACGTTCTCGACATCCAATACATGGATCTACATGAAAGTTGTTGTCATGTGATCTTTCATTTTACACTGACTCCGATTTTTATACCACTGTTAAAAACATCATTTTTTTGAGCTACATATAGATTATTGAGATATTACAAAGAAGCCTATATGTAGACTTATGGAGGTATGGTTTTGGTGATCGGATATATTGCTTTTTAAGTGGACAAGAAACATTCATTGTTTTTTTTTTTAGGTGTAATTTTTTAGGGAGGTATGCTTTGTGTTCAAAAAAGTGTGGGTTTAAATAGAACAGGATAGAATTACTTTTTTATCGTCCACGGAGGCCAATTGGCCTATGGGACCTGTACAGGAGAAACAACAAGCACATTACGGCCCGGGTAAAAAAACCCCCGTGGGAAAAAACCGTGGCAGCAAGGAGCATCCTAGTATACCAAACATGCCATCACAAGCTAGCGGGACAAAGTCGATGGCTTTCGTCCATGACCTCCTGAAGATACGATCCAAGAGTTTCCACCGCCTCAGTGTTCATAAAGAAATGGAGTGCATGGCTTTGTATCCTCAACTGGGGGTATCGTGCCCTAATCTGTTCATAAGAGCGGCATGTCTGCAGAGCATGGTGCTCGTCCTCAATGACGGTCTGGCGGAAGCTCTAGCAAGTCCTGTCCTCGCGTGCTTCCCTTTCCTATCGTCCTGTTTCTATACGGAGATGATAGCCCTCTGTTTGGATGGAGGCGATCAGCCTACGCTTTTTCATAGAAAGGGGGGCATGCAGGTACTGCTGGGGTCCCCGCATCAGCGTGGGATTGACCTACTATATGTAGTGTCCGAGCTTGACCTGTGCCAGGGTCTCGGCGTCCCAGAGTTTGCCAACGAAGCAGGTGTTGAGGTTTTAGCTCCTCATGTTCCTTTTTCGTGCGGACTCGCACGCACCTGTGTGCCTGGATGTTCCATTAGGACAGCCACTGCGCCTGCTGTTGTAATGTGGGAAGCTGCACTATCTCCGTCAGGCCCTGCTCGACCGACTGAGCGTAGTTGTCTGTTAGTTCATAATCCAGCTGGGGTAGCGGAGGCATCGAACACACGGTCGTGCGGGGTATTTGCAAGGCCATGGTGAAGAGGAGGGGCTAGTGGTCGGAGTTCACTTTCTCATCTCTAGATGCCGAGTCAACATCCAATTGCGCGAGGAGGTATAAATGTCGCTCCTCCATGAGCACATAGTCAACCACACTGCGGCCGCCACCCTGATTCTCCTGCCGGCAAGTGTATCGGCCGGAGGATGGCCACTGCGCCACCCCATTGCAGGTTAGCAGGTCAAAAAAGCTGCAGAGTAGGAGGAGATGCCTTCAATATCGTGTGACATGCGTGTCCTTCGACACCCTTAGAAGATGTGCCTCTGTCGGGTTGAGCTACAATTCATCACATGCTCTGTCCTTGTGCGGGCATTAAAGTCCCCAACAAGCATGACCTTCTCTAGCCGCTGGTACTGTTGTATGTCGCCATATAGATCGACATACATCTCCATCCTGTCTACATCCTGATGAGTAGCGTAGAAGTTACGCTCAGTAGGCCGGAAATAGCAGGCCGCCATAAAGAAAGGGGAGTCGCCATCACAAGATTGTATACGCACCCACAGCTACCGGTTCTGCTAGTCCGTGCTGAACAGAAAAATGGACTGTGTAGCATGCAACATTGCCATGTCCTCGCTTCCCTGTGCATTCGTTGAAGACGGAAATAGACGCATATCCCGACAGGGTCGGGAGTCTTCGGCCAGCGTGCTCCCACGTCTCCATCAGGAAGATGATGTCCATATCCTGTGCAATAGAGTTTAAGCTGTCACCTTTCTGCCAGGGGAAACCCCGACAGTTCCAGAACACCATCTTGAGGCACAGTCCCTATTTTGGCACCTCCAAAGTTTGTTGGGGGGCAGTTGAAGTGGTCGGGGTGGCCTATGGTGCCTGCGCCAGAGCCGAGTGGTGTAATTTTTAAAGGATTTTTATAGCTAATTTTGTAAGCACCATTATACAATCATTGTCCTTCACTCATCCATATGACTCAACATGAAGTATCCACGTTGTCATTACATGCCATATTGTGTCAAAATGCAATATCTCATCTATTGCCTCTACCCACATGCTTACACAAAACTAGAATGCAAAGGCTTGTGAAGATCCCAAAATTGAACTGAATTAAACTTTAACATCCATGGGGACCAACAAGTCTATTAGGCGCGCGCGCGCGCACGCGCACACACACACAGAGAGAGAGAGAGAGAGGGAGGGAGGGAGGGAGGGAGGGAGGGAATGAAATTGTATTATTACGTCTATGAGACCGC
>JAANSK020120680.1:0-15710 GCA_011763485.2 Isoetes engelmannii
TATTTTAAACCTTATATTAGGTATGAACAAGTTTACATTTGATGATGTGTTGTTTTGCAAGAACATAGCCTAGAATGATAAGGACCTGACTCGGTGCTATGATTCCAGTACTTGTCAAATAACAATATGCTTGGGAACTATTATTTTAGATTTTGTTCATTGCTTGCAAAGAAAAACATAGCGACTATAGGCTGATCTATTTGTTGTCAACATTAAACTGCCCGCACTATTGTAATAGGTTTATGTAGACTAGAAATATTTGTTCTCTTGGCTTATATAATTCCTTGCGCTTTATTTTTTGTCGTAGTTGTGCCTTATCAAGGTTCTAGCCAAAGGGTTTTCTTGTTCTTGGTCATTATGGTCGTCTAAATGCAAGCTATGAGGTTTTCTTGGGTGCTACTCGAAAAAATAAATGCAAACAGTACATTCTAAATCATAAGATGCTTTGTGAAGATATAATCGTTTATCCATCCTCTTCATCTCTGCTATATCAAAGTAACGTTTTCCATGGCACAATTGTCAATGTTTTTGTATACCTATTTAGAAATGTATGAATTACAAGGACCCATATTTTTGTAAAATGTCTTATATTTTTGTAAAATGTATGCATTGCAAGGAAGCTATCCTATATCTTCGTTTCCTTCATCATATATCGTCTATAGTAGAGGTATTGAAGGAGACACTTTTCGGCTAATATGCATATGTTCGTGGAAAAGATAGCATTGATGTTTCAAATGTTTTCTATTACTAAGTCATTGCCATAGTTATATGTGAAAACTCAATACATCTTTTGTGAGCAATTGACCATGATGAACCACTACATAATCAAACTAAAAAGACTAATGAACCAATATATGTGAGGAAGATGCTCATTATATTACTAGAGAAGACCGTTGGAAGTCATTAGATTCCAACAATGCTCCCACAATGGTCCCATAAAATGTTTCTATGTTTGGTGCAACATTTCACTTTCAATAGAAGCAACCCCTATAGCTACATTCGTATGATTGGCATTCCTAAGGATCCAATGCTCCAAATGATCTATATAGAGCCCGAACAATATAGGCGAGAGGGGGCAGCCCTCGCGTACCCCAATACTGCTGGTCACTGATTGCCCGGAGGGTGTGAGGCACCCATAGCACGCCTCATACAATCTGTAGGCTGCATTCCGCAAATCCATCGGCGTGCCGAGCTTCTGTAGTCTGGCCCACAACTTGTCTCGAGGCACGGTGTCAAAGGCCTTTGCGAAGTCCACGAAGCAGCAGTACAGGTCCTGGCGTCGGTTCCTGCTCTCCTCAATAATCGCACGCAGGCCAAACAGATGATCGATGGTGGAATGGCCGGGGCAGAAGCCCGCCTGGGTGAGGGCCCGGACCCCCGTATCTTCTACCCAAATCGTTGTGTGCTGTTCAATGATTGTAGCCAGGAGTTTCGCGAACACTGAGCTCACCATTATAGTGCGATAGTTAGCCGGGCTACCAGGATCAGTAGTATTCCTTGCCCAGCCCATTTGAGGAGCTCCACTTGCATACCATCCAAGTCTGCAGCCTGCCGTTGGCCAGGCGCTGAAGGCCCATTATCACATCGATCTCCGCGATGTTCAAGAGCAATCCCTCCTGTGGGGGCACTGGCGTCTGCCTGCCTTGAGGATCGTACAGTTGTTGCAGATACTGGATCCATTGTTCTGTAGTGATTTCTCCTTCTGGATGGCGCTTTTTCCTCAGCACCTGTTGCCAAAATTTCCTGGGGTGGCAGTCCAGGAGCCCAAACATGTGGCTCTATCCCTCTACCAGATACGCGGCCTTCTTATTCTTGAGCTGCCTACGGTACTGAGAGATAGCTTGGGGGCATTCAGCGGGATCTGAGATGCACCGGAGCTGACACTTCATTTCACGGCATTCATCATCGAACCAGCGGTTGCGGGGAAAGGTGGAAGTGCGGCCTGCCATGGGCGACCGTTCCCTGCCGAAGCATGCGTCTGCAGCCTCCGTGAGTACCTCGATCAGTCGGGTGGTCTGCTGCTCCAATCTGGGGAGCTGCAGTATCTCCGTGAGGCCACGTTCGAAGAGGACATAAGAAGAACACTAGAAGAGGTGAAGGACATAAGAAGAGGACATTGGAAGTCATACATGCTTAAACCTATAATAGTCCTACATGCTGCACAAAGAAACCAAGAAACCAAGTTAGGCTTTCAGTTACTAAACTGTACAAGTAATAAAACTGAAATTTATGAACAGTTTTTGAAAGAGTGCACAGTAATAAAAAAGATAAAAATACAGAAAGAGACATTGGATGAAACAAACCTTTCGTTTATCAAAACTGATGGATGTACAGCAAATCATAAGATCCAGGTCATTGGAAGGGGTGAAATCACAAGGTTAATTTTTTCTGACAAAGAAAACAGTTAAACATAAAATTTTTTTTTCAACAAAAATCTGCACTAAGGCAGGCTTCAAAATAACAAAAAACATCTGCCATAAGGCAGGCTTCACTTCTCGGCTGCAACCAAACATCTTCAGCAGTATTCACAGTGGTATGTCGGATACCTGACCTCCACAAGAGCCCATTTACCATAGAATTCGATGTAGCTCATCTGGACATGAGTTTTCGCCCGGGTTCTGCAGGACTTGGCCCAATCATACAACAGTGAATCAAGGGTTACACCTTTCATTTTGGCATAACCCTTGATGGTGGAAGCTGAGGCAGAAACATGGAATTTCTTGGTGGCACCATATACCTCGACCTTGTTCTTAAGGTCCACAGAAAAGGGGGAATCGGATTCATCGGAGTACATGGAATCGGAGTTAGAATCCTCTTCCATGTCCGAGCTGTGGACGGATTTGGGGATGGAGGCGCTGGAATCGTAGGAGTTAGAGGAGAAATCCATGCATAAATGAGGTTTCTTCGTATGGAAGTCATCCTTTATATTTTTCCAAAAAGTTAATTCGTATGGGTACATTCCCTTACATGATGTAAGGGAATATTTCAGAATCCATTAGATTTTTAGATTATCCTCATTAATGCACGTCATGTCAATCAATCTTGGACACCCTCCAGTATCATCACTGAGCACGTGGCATGTTCTGGTTGGACACAGTACGGAATGGATGGCTAAGATTCTACCGCGTGGACGGCTCAGAGGAGTCCATAGGTGGGATGGCCCCGGACGTTGGTTAAGTTGAATCAACGGTGAGGGGTTAAGGTGACACTAACGTCCGGGATCACCTCAAATCCCGGGCACCAACGTCCGGGATCACCACAAATCTTATTTTTTAAAAAATTCAAATTGAATGGTGGTGATCCAAGAGATCGGAATCCCCACGGGCTGATAACTTCCCCATTATCAGCCGGTGGATGGTGATCCCGTTCTCCGGGATCAGCAAGGTGGCGATCCCGGATGAGGTTATCGCCCGCCACTTTTTAGTGGTGATACCGGAGGACGGGAGGGCGATGGACGGCCGCGATGCGGTGCAAACGTGGACGGCCGAGATTGCTGCAGGCCTATTGACGTGTGTCAGTACGGCAAAACGAAGGCTCCCCGAACGGACTCCGTCAAAAAATAAAGGCGTGATTCCGGAGGCCGGAATTAACACCTCCGGGATCACCGAAACCTGGGTAATATTATCCTCACCCCAAAGTAAACGAGGATTATTGCCAGGGAAGGAAACGGTTGAGGCAAAGGAGGCAGAATAGACGACGGGAATCATCTGCGAATAATTATTAGCCCGAGTGGTCAGCAAAATCAAAGACAATGTCGTGCCCATCTCAATCTGCAATTATAAGGAACTTCATTTGCCGTTGAGTCGCTATCTTACCCTCCTCAATGAGAACAACGGAGTCCGACACTGCAGACGAAAGAGAACAAGCCGATATAAAACTCCCAAAACCTGCCTTCATTAGCGTATAAATATTCATGTGCCTAGAGGAGTCCCGTTTGAAAGTCGGTAGGGTCCATGTCATCCGCTCACGTACCTCATCCTGAAGAAACCCTAGAGCCTCCTGAATGGAGGGTAATGAAAAGGACGATTGTAGAGCATGAGTTTGAGACATTTGCAATGCAGGGACTATGTCACGCCACTAGGCAGCATCCAATTGGACATGTGATCACACACCACACTACATTGCTCGATTGCCAGAAGAAATATTGGGATTCATGTTGTACCAGCCTTACTATAGAAGCTTGCTCCAGGGCATCATATTTCCTTTGACCATTATTTTACAAGTGTGCAAGTGCTCCAATGGGTATAACAAAAGAAGCAAGGTGGTACATGAACCATAAATCCAAATAAGACCAAGATATTTCCAATCAAAATGCTGAATTTAATGGCAAAAAGAAAGAGATCCAAAAGAGAGCCACAAATTTGCATACAACAAGGCACATGGCACATGGCTCTGTAGTGAATACATGGCAAGACAAGAAAGCAATTCTCTTTGCTTCTAATGTCCATGGCATTGAGATGTCATTGGTCTTGCGCTTGTTGGAGACGGGCAACTGTTGGCTGCAGGTTGTTTCCAGGCATGATACATATTATAAGTCCAAGGGGAAACATAGACCTTGTGTAGTATGCCCTGCTAACAAGATCATTGAAAAAGAAGCTGGTAAAGTGCATGAAACTCCCCGAGCAAGAACAACTAAGTTTTAATGCCATGTAGCATTTGATGCTTCATATCATTCTGAGATGTGGATTCCCTTATTTGAGGATGCCAGAAAGGCTGGCCATACAATGAAGAAGGTTGAAAGAACATGTAAAGCCCATACTAAGTTCTAAGTTTGAATTATGTTCAATCTGGTTTTCTTTGGATGTGGACAGATTGTGACATGAAGTTGTCAAGTTTTTTGTTGCACGCATAAGCTGGCCAGATAACCCTAATCCCCAAATTGTTAGATACGTTCAGATTTAACATCCTCCCAAGGATTTTGTAGGTTTTGACATTTTTGGCTCTTGTAGGAGCTGGATAGGTGTTGAAATGCTGCATAATCATGTATAATGTTTTCTAACATATTGTGATGATCTGCTCTGTACTATCAAGCATATTCAACATTCCAGCATATTTTTTTGCGTATTCTCGCATATATTCTCTTGTTTTCGCGTAGATTCATGACACATTCTAATACACATTGTAACTACTATGAGCATATGCAAATGACTATAATTGACATGTTATGGGTATCCATGATTTTTATTTTTGAATGGACCAATAATGGTCCCTGTGACAGTTTATCCTGCAATTTTAGTTGCAAAACTTTAGATTCAAGTTTTTTGCATGTAACTTTGTTAGTTATGTTAACTCTTAAAAACCTCCCTTTTCATGATATTTTAGAGCACTCAATTGGTTTCAAACATTTCCTTAATATGCCTACTTAATTCCAATTGAATGCATAAGGTCGCCAAATTGTCCAGGAGTAAGATTATGGTAATGGTTTGGCGAGAAAGGGGGGTTTGCCTTTTACCTTTTGCTTGTGTTTTATGGTTCACATTTAGAATTTGCATGTGCCTTTCCTGTTTGAGGTCCGAAGAAATGGGTCACTAAAGCTGATCATGAGTTTGCATGGAGCTTCCTATACAGGGCACAGTTCTGCTCTTGAGAAGCCAGTTCAAAGCCAATTGCTCAGGTTCCTTGAAAACAAGATTTCTCCATATAATCACACAACCGCAGAAGGCGATAGATCAGTGGCAGAGTATACAAAAAGGGTGTCGGTTGGAAGAAATGTGAGGGCAATACTAGATTGATCAGCTAGACTAGTTGTAAGATTTGATGGGTATCATGTTGTTCTGTTAGCTTTTAGAGAGCTATGAAAGTTCACCAAACTCTAGGAGCTGCTTGCACAATTCGTACTGTAGGGAGATGGAAAAGCTATGCTTTGGGTTTTCCGCTCTAAAAAGGCCCATTTCGCTACTTGCACATATTTCTTTTCAAGATGATGCTTAGGTTTCTTCTCCAATGCATCATTACATCAAGATCATTTGAAATGGTTCAAGGCCATGTATTCATCTTTTCTAACACACATTTTTATACATATTACTTGTTGTACGTGGAGCATTTTTTTAATACGTGGGTCTGAGTTGTATATCAACCCTAGACATAGCATATTCTTGGAAATATGCTTGAATCCAATGATCCCAGAAAAATGATAAGGAATGATTATAAAAATTATACTTCCAATGATTATTATAAAGATTATCCTTCCAATAATTTTCAAAGCAAACTATGCTCAAAATTTGAGCATGCCTTGAACCACACATGCAACTATTGATTTATAAAAATCTTTGTCCACAAATTTGTCCAAGCCACCAGAGCTAAATCTTTGCAAAGATTGTGTTTGTAGGCCTACCCTTCATGTCAAACAAATGAGACCTAATCAATTTAAATCCTCAATCCTTGGAATATCCACATGAATAGAAGGTTGTGGAACACTAGACATTTCATGGGAAAGTGATCTAGTGCCTAACCACTAAAGAGAGATCGGGCACAAGGTTTAACAATTCCAAACCCAGATTTCCAAGGAAAGCTTTAGGCAGAATTAAGGAATGAAGCATGTAATGATGGAGCATTTTAAAAGCCAAAGAACTATAGATACTTTATTCAAAACAAGCAGAAGATCTTAATTCAATGGTCAGAGGAAAATAAAAAAAAAAGGTACCAACCAACCACACTTAGAAAACACGCAAAGGCAAGGCAGTTAAAACCCATCAAAATAAAATACGAAAAAAACAGAGGGCCATGTCAGCAAAGGACTGCCACGTACGCCAGGAGGACTGAGTTTCCAAGTTTAACAGCTTTTCCTTTATGGGGAGGGGGCTAAATGTAGGGAGAGATTCTGCCAGCCAAATCTAGAATGTGTGCGAAAGAGCAGTTTCCTTATAATTAAATTTTAGCTAACGGAGGAAAGGGGCAAGGATAAGGATAGCTTAGCCTCTTTGCACGATACTTACAGAGACGCACGCTTTGGCAGTGTTAAGAAAAGAGCGCATCATTCATTCGCCAGAAAAGCGTGCACGTTTTTGCCTCTGTTACTGTTTGTTGGAATCAACTTAAAAACCAAAAACTGTTAAGTGAGTAACATCACAGCTTGATTTTCATCCTCTTTCCAAATCTGATTCTGTTAGACCTTTAAACAGACACCCATATCACTATTCACGTACCACATCACTGGTTTATTGCAAGCATAGATTGATTGTACTGTACAACTGCCTCCATAACCTCCAAACAAATCCCGTCAAAAAATCCCCATTAAAACTTTCCAACTCAAACCTTCAAAGCACCAGAAGATCAACACTTCAGAGATTTCATAATCCTTAACCATCAGAGATTATCCTTCAGATCAAGTTGAAGACAAGACAAATATAAGATATGACCAAGTACTGTCTCAGAGATCTTATAAAGTTTCAAATATTGGACTTCAGCATCGGAACCACTGAAGATCACGAGACAGAGATGTAAGAAATATGCAAGGCATGATTGATGGATCAATTGGCATTGATTTGGCACAGGGTTATTTTAAACAGAGGAAATAGTAGGGCAGGACAGAAGTCTGGCAGTGATAAATGCATGTCATCCAGAATAAATTGGAAGGTATAAGGACTTTTGAAAGGCCAAAAGAATTACAAGGATAACAGTGTTAATACCTAACAGAGGTTAGAGGTCACGTCAACCTTAGATAAGACCTGTTACCAATTGTCTCTGCTGCCGCCTCCTACGTTTGCACAGACAGACAGAAGGTTTGGACAGGTCAGGTAATCCTTTTTGAAAAAAAATAGTACCACATCCATCTACATCACCAATACAAGCAAATTATCGGAGAATCAAGGATCTAACATCCAGAGAAAGAGCCAATAAAGTATGAAATGAAGCATAGTTAAATGGTAAACTATTGCGTTTAATTCTTTTGGCAGGCGTGACTACCATGCAGGCCCGGACGGATCTACTTTTCAGCAGTAGCCAGGTAGATTATCCAGATTACACGCATATATAACTCTTTCTTTGCGGCTATTCATTAAACACATAGTTTAATGCTTCGATTTCTGTATGTAGCATGTTTTCTTCATCTTGGTCTGCTGCAGATCCGCATTCAAAATAACATGCACACAGAATAAGCATTTGATGTATTGATTATGTCTACGATCCGAAATGTAATGGAAAGCTTCTTCCATTCCATGCATTCTGTTAAGTTTTACAAGTCCAACGATAATGGCTCATACCTTATAACAGGAGGCACAAAATCGTTGGGACGTTTTTTATCAAAAGCCCCATTTCATCATGCTTTGAATTGGACACCCATTTGCACTGTCTGTCACGCTTTCAAAACAGGTTTGCTATACAATCAACATCCGCAACAATAACTGAGCTGCTGCACTCGAGATTCGACAAGATCAGGATGTAAATTAATCTGCTATGCAAATCGGTACCTCGAGCATTGTATCTCCATTACAGATTTCCCAGAAAGTCACCCTTTTGTCCTCATTATGGTGATTGTACCATGGCCCTCCGTGTGGATTTTCGTTAGAGTAACTATGGATTTGCCAGAAAGTCCAACACCCAGTTCAGCAGGAGAGCGTGACAAATCTTCGTTTAATTCAGCAGAACCCTTTGATGGTGTCTTGGAAATTCTTTGGTTTATATCTTTCAGTGTTATATCCCCTTCTGCCTCTGATGGTTTTACCAAAGCAAATGGATATGCTATTGGGGTTGACACCCTACATGTTTTAACAGCACTGGCCTTACTTCCTGCGTATTTAAAACCATATTACTATCCAATGCTTAGAATTCTTAAATCAAACAACAAAAAGCAACTAGATCTGATACCCGGTGTGGGAGGTCTGCTAGAATGTGGTGTTTGGGGCCCCTGCAAGACTTCCTCTTCGCTGGTTTTCCATAAACCTGAAGGATCAGAATATTTAAACTTAGCATGTATAATGTAATACAAAAGACATGCAGAAACCCAGCATATAAATCTCGTACCTGTAATCTGCTTCACAGGGACAACCATTTTCCTGCATGAATTCAATAATCAGATTCGTACAGAATGCCACACTTGGCACTACTAAAAGACCCGGATAATTCACTTACATCATCTCACGGCACTGCTCACTGCTGGTTTCATGAATCGCATTCGAAAACCATTGATCCGCCAAACTGGTCGCAACATTATTATCATCTACAGAAATCACAGCCGGTGCATAAACACACACCCAAAAAACAGACCCATGCAGGCAAATAATTATATGCACTTACCGCACCACAGTGGGCTTGAAGACACTGGGCTTCCCATAGTAAGACAATCCGTTGCGTTGATCATTGAAGTTTCTAAACTCTAAAACAAGATTGTCCATAAACAATAGTTCAAATCCAAGAATCGTTAAGCAGGGGATAGATATGGTGGCAGAGACTTACCGAAGTCTGTTCAGGGACGGTTTCGGAAGCATCAGAAGGGGCCCCGCAATAATCAGAAAACAGCATCCTCCTCCTTTTGTAAGAAAGATTATCTTCTTCTATAGGTAACTCCGAGGAGAAGTTACCTGAACTATCTGCAATGCAAAATCCATTCAAACTAATGATATAATGCAGATTCTTAAACCAAAGTCATGAGTACGCTTGTACCTTGGCTATCAAAAGAATGCAAAGCCGGATCAGAATCTGTATTCTCTGCCGCAGAAGTAGATAGAAATATTGATTGAGATTCTGCATCTGACGATATGCATTCATCCCACAAAGATCTTGATATACCTGCCAAGAATAGTATGAACACGATCCGAGTTTATATGTAAATTCCAAAACAATGCTTCCGGTCAAGAATTAAAATCTAACAAGCAGAGATCCAAAGCGTTTTGATAAAACCTTGTGGAACATAATATTCAAGCTTGAAAGCATCTTCATGCCAGTCCCAAGAGCCAATATCAAAGTCCCTTTCGGCCATGCTCCGATCGAAAGCTTGAATTAACAGCGATCTCTATTTATTTCCAATCTTCAAGATAATCTTCGTGTGTTGTTTCTCAAGAAATCTTACAATCAGCAAGCATATGATGTAAAAATAAGCAAGATCGGAGCTAAAATTAAAGAAGAAGAGGGGAAAGAAAAAGCCAGAAGTGAGGATACGAAAGAAAATAAAAAATGTGCCAACACGGAGGAAGAAAACTCGAATTGAAGGGGATTGTGAGGAGAAAAAGATGGGGAGGGTTATTCCGGCAAGAATCGAGCTCCAGCAGCAGCAGATATGGCGCAGATCTAGATTGAAAAGGTCCGGCGGTGCACCTCTCTGCTTCTTTTCTTCTTCTTTGCTAGAAAAGAATACGCTTGTTTGTTCCGAGAAAAGAAAAAAAAATCGAACACCAAATCGCGATTTTCTTTTCTTTTTCTGGTCGTTGGATCATATAAAACTATATTTTCCCGATGGCCGGGAAAGTTTATCCGGCTCCCCTTTCCACGCCACCTCCAGCTAATTTTGGGGTTATGTTTCCTAAAGGGGTATTAATTGCCCAATATGATTATTATTTGGCGTAATTTAGGGAAAGCTGTTTTCGTTATTATTGTTTTTTTGTTTATTTTTTGGCTGTTTTTATTGTTGGATCTTAACTAGCCTAATCCCATTTTTTGTTTTTATGAGGTATTAGTTGAACGTTTATATTTTCCTCAAGAAATAGTTCAGTAGTCCATTGTCTATAACTAGAATACTAAAGTTCTCTTATATTATGTATTGAATCTGTGTGTGTATGTTCAGTAGTCTATTGTCTATAACTAGAGTACTAAAGTTTTCTTATATTCTGTATTGAATTTGTGTGTCTTGCATACCTATTGCAACTCTACATAAGTGATGGAATGTCAAATGCATGTGTGTGTCTGTGGTCCATATTCTAACCAGATTCCATGGAGAAAGTAGGCATCAATTTCAAATTGTACGATACATTTACATGTCCGTTTATTCTATTTTGTTGGTCATGATTCGGTTGTTTAAATTTCACAGCTACTATCTAGGTCTAAGTTCAAGCAAAAGTTGATAAACATGGAAGGCGATGCCATAGCCTAGCACCATTTACACATTTTTGAAAACAAAAATGTGATTTTTAACAAGCAACTCCCTAAAGTCCATGTACATATTCTTAACCTACAAATAAACGTTTAGCCCAGCTTGGGGAGCGGGAGGCAGCGTTACGATGTGGCTAGGGCAGGCGGCTGCCGCTCCTTCTGTCTGTTCCAATGCACCAGACTATGATGCAAATATTGTAGCCGAAGATTGGGATGCTGGCCTATAAGACTTAGAAAGATGGATTATCCACTAACATGTAGTCTCTTTATGGTTGTATGCTCATCAAGCCTCTCATATGTAAAGCAAACATTGGATATGCAACTTCCAGAAGGGAACACCATACATTGAGAAAACTATTTATGTGTTGCTTCTTTCCTTGTGACAGACAGACATATCGACAGATGGATGGAAAGACGGACGGACGGATAGACAGATAGACAAACATGCATAGATAGACAGTGGAGGCTAGTACGTTGTTCTTTATATTCATGTCGAAGCTGAGCATCTCACTTTGGAGCGCCTTTCTGCATGCTGCCTTGTGGCGACTTAGAAGTAGTGCATGTTCTATCTGGCACACTTGATACCTTATCAAGGGTGTTTAGGAATAGTCTTATCTCTGTAGACACGGGGTTAACAGTCATCGTGAGGGTGTGCGTTCGGTGAGATCCAACAAAGACGAAAAGGTATTGGGAACATTGTTACCAATGTTGTTGGGGAGTGATAATTCAGGAGTGACGCCATTCATTTCCTCAAAAGCTTGATGGACCAATGCTGAAGCAGTGTTAGATTTGGAAAGAAGTGCCATTTCAAGATGAATAGTGACAACACTGGCGTTTGTTACATTACTGAATAGGGCACTTGCGAATCATGGAACACTAAAGCAAATATATAATTAGGCAGCACAAAAACCAGCCGTGAACATTAAGATCTGGAGAATTGATCGTACGTTGCATAAAGAGCTGCAGGTTTGGGATCGCATACGGGGTTTTCCATCCATTGTCATTTGAGATATAACTCGATTTTGTATTTAGTTAAGGCAACCCTCATGGATGGCACCGAACAAAGTTTGGATCCCATGTGGATCGTTCAGAAATGTGGGTTGAGTCCAAGTGGAATATTCACTAGTGGTGTCTATCCAAAGACTTGTAATGCAAATCTAAGTTACCAACCAAAATCATTGTTCGGGTAAGTAGCACAAAAACCACCATGTTTGTGAACATTAGGATGTAGAGAATTGATCGTACATTGCATAAAGAAATGCAGGTTTGGGATTGCATACGGGGTTTTCCATCCATTGTCATTTGAGATATAACTCGAATTTGTATTTATGTTAAAGCAGCCCTCATGGGTGGCAGCGAACAAAGTTTGGATCCCATGTGGATCGTCCAGAAATGTGGGTTGAGTCCAAGTGGAATGTTCACTAATGGTGTCTATTCAAAGACTTGTAATGCATATCTGAATTACCAACCGAAATCATCGTTCGGGCTCCAAGAGCAGCATATTTGCTGGCATAGTTTGACTACTATTCTCAACTCTTGTTGCTGGGCTTCGTGAACCTCTAAAGTAGAGGCATCGTAAGCTGAGACAACAAGTTTTGCCACTCTATTGTGGTTAGGATGCGGTGGACATGAGAGAGTTACCAAATGGTGGGTAACATCTGTTCCGTGAGTCCCGTGTACATCACCGTAGAAACTCTCATAATATTGCACGGAGTTGGGCTTGAAAAAGTTGTGGTGGGACGTCCAAATATTGTTGAGCCACATCATGGGCCACATGCATCCACGGTGTAAAGAGCGTAAAGGAGACATGCATGGCCCTGTAGCAAAGTATATGATCCCAATTTGCATGTTGAAGCAATAGATTTTTGTCTTGAAGAAGCAACAAGTCCTCTGAATTGAAAGTTGAGCCATGAGGCTATTTGTTAGGACCTCCACAAAAGAGTCTTCGGCAAAGGCCTTGAGGCAGCCATGCATGACATATTGCCATTGGCTGTATATAACAAGAATGGTTGATACCCTTGAAGGTCGACGTGCTTGAAAAAAATACTAAGGCACATAGTAGGCACAGATTATTAGTATTCGTGTCTGGCTAGATTTTCATAAGGTCGTCTGGGAGAAATCTCCTATTGAGTGCCAAGAAATTGACTCTTCTAAGCGAGTGTGTAAACATTATATCCAACTGGTGGTAGAAAGTTCTGTTGCATAGTTTGGGCAATCTAACTGACAACTTCAACATTATGTCGGGCTGCATCCATTTGTTGAGATTCAATCATTTGGTTGTCCATAATAAGCACCAATTCATTAATTTGAGAAAAAAGTACATTCTCGTTTTGCTCCAAATAGCTTGCAACATGCGTATAAAGCGTACTTTGTAAACGGGCATAGTCCCTCTCAAGCAAAAAAGCCTCCAGTACATTCATTCATCGCGAAATTATGAGCTTCGCTCTTGGTCAAACTCACTGACGCCAAAATTTGGCCGACTTTTTAATATTCTGGGATCTTACATGCGCTTTAAAGTAATGGGTATAGTGCCCAGTGGATCACCGTAGAGATTATGTGTACCATGAATTCATGGCTTAGGTTGCGAATTACATAGACTTGTATTTTCAAACCAATATTTACAGCACACCTAAAGCTTACAATAAATGCCATGGCGATTGAATTGAGATGGAAAAATTGTATCTTATATAAATCACTATTGTGTACAATGCAGATAGTAGTATCCAGGAGCGACGATCAAGCTTATATAAATTGCAATTGCAACCAATCCAAGGGGATTCCATATTTGATCTTCCCCGTTCTTTCTGTACATAGATGGACATTACAACATCGGGAGTCAATCTCATGTCTTATCAATCTCCCATAGCTTTATCCGCGTAGCCAATGGACCCTAGGTCCTCATTATCTAGATCAGTCGCATAGTCTACAAGGGCTTGAGGTAAAGGACTAGGAAGTCCCATGGGTGGCATGTGTTGCATGCTATCGCACATGTTAAGGAAATCATGATCGCTGTCATAGAAGTTTGCATCCTCTTCTGGATGGGCGTCCATTACTTCACCTGTTGATCCATGCATGGACTCACGATCTATTGCATGCACGACCCCATTTAGATTTTCGGTCAAAAATTTCAGGCCTCAAAAAAGAGGTTGCACGTTATCAATTTCCATGTCCAGCTTATCTATATCTTTGCGTAACTTGTCCGCCATGGAGGCTTTGGTTTCTCCTAACTTCAGTCTTTCCAATGTGTTGGCATATTCAGGACCGTCATATTTATCTAAGATACCGTCCAAGTCATCCGGTAGCATTGTCCTCAGCATTATGGCTGCATCTTGGACTGCTCCAGAAGGCTACCCCTATCCGGATTAACATCTCCCACCTCATCTTCGTCAGTTGCCTCTGGATTTTTCTTTGTTAGCTTGCCAAGGTAGGTGAAGAAGCTTTGCAGGATCCTTGTCTTTTTGTCATCATATTCCAAGGCCACGCTCTTCTTTTCCTGCACTAGAGCAACCCTGGAAAATGCACCACATGAAAAGATGTCAAGCACGCATCCATCTTGCAGGACAGGTTGCTGCACAATGTAGAAATCTGCATTTGTGGCTGAAAGACTTCATTCCCATCCATTTGCATCCAACTGTACTCCATTCTTTCTTTGAACATTTTCTTCCCGCGTCTTCGCTCTTTCTTGTCCACCTCTTTATCACATGTGTGTTCCCAGGCTGGCATCATGTACCTCTGTCCTGGATGAGATGGCAAGGAGAAACGTAGATCCAGACTTGCCCCCCGAATTGGAGCTCTGTCATCACCTCTAGAAATCAGGATATCAGTGACAAAGTACTGGTGTTGCTTGATGCGCTTCTTATTCTCAAATCCAAGGGCTTCATAGGTGCCGATGTACATTTGGCTGCCATCCTCGATCTGCGCTTGGCTATGGAGGTAGTTGGGCATGTGGATGGGAAGGAGTAGCATGATCAGGTGAAATGCACTACATGCCTCATTGGCAAGACCCTTGCATACAGATCAAGGAATCGGGAAATAGCCCAATCTGCTCTAAATCCCCGCATATTGACACAGATCAGCGGAGCATGATCCAAAATAGATGCAGTGGGAATACCAGCTTGGGTGCAAATTTGGACCCTGTTTCTTACCTGTTGTCTCTCCCTATCCTCTTCCGGCATCATGATATCGTCAATACAAGATAGCATGGCCATTGGGAGTGTAGTACCTAGAATGGTAGTCTTGTTGATATTGTCCTTGATGCAACTTGGATCCATCCAGCAATTTCAAGTAGATGCTCCTTTGTGAACACGGAAAATGACACGAGCAAGTCTTGGAAACTGAAAAATTGCACTTCCTTGCTAGCATTGACATGGTGAAGCACCTCCCGCTCCATCATGGTCAGTGTTCGAAATCCATTGCCCATTGCTTGTACCCGAAACGGCCTGTGTAATCTGAAGTGATCTTCAAGTAGTAGGTGTGGTCAAGTATCTCGTCCAGCAGACGATCTACCTCACTGGTAGACATACCCCTCAGAGCATGAAGGAAACTCTTGTTGAAGAAGTCCTTTGTCGGTTTCTCAGTTACATGCACGAATTCATTAATTTGAGAAATTCGAGCTCTTTTGAGAATTTTGAGCTAGCTAGCTAGACTCCCATGCTTACCCTTAAGCTAGCATGGATGTCCCATTTTTG
>JAANSK020120791.1:0-15710 GCA_011763485.2 Isoetes engelmannii
GGTGGTTTCCCCTCTTCTATAGGGGACATGCCATGTGCATGCAAGGGGTCAACCCAAAACCCCTTGCCTTGTGTATGGCTTAAGGGAAAAAAAAAAAAAAAAGGGATATTTCAGCTAGGTATTTTATACTAGAATCACCAAAAAAACCCTACTATGTATGACTTATATATACGGTTCAAACCCCAAGAAACCCCTTCGGTTCATGCACCATGTTCGCATGGCTAAAACTAAGTGAACTCCCCTTGGGTGTTGTAGGCCCATTATAACATCTCCCTCGTTAATGACTAGGGCAAGGTCTATCTGTAGGGGTTACTGTTGCTCGACCCCCAGTGGGTCATACATCTGCTGCAAGTATTGCACTCATTGTTCCGAGGTGATATTCCTTGTAAATTGCAAAGGCTTGCTCAATACCCTTCTCCAAAATGTCCTGGGGTGACGCTCTAGGAGATAGTACGTCTGATGCTGGTGTTCTGCGAGGTATCTAGCTTTCTCGTCCTTGAGGAAGGCATAGTAGTGGCTGATGGTCTGCGGGCGCAAGGTGGAATCAGTTACTCCTTGAAGCCACCGTTTTGTTTCCCTACATTAGTCATCAAACCACCGGTTGGGGGGGAAGAACATGGAAGCTTCTAGGAACCTTCTCGAGCACCCTCTCCCAAAGCACCCGTCGGCAGCCGTCATGACCATCTGAGTCAACTGGGTTGTCTGCTGTTGTAGTGTGAGGACCTGGAGGGTGTCCACTGGCTGCTCTCTTTAAGAGGAAGATGGTGAGAGTAGCCACATAAACATGTTGTAGGCCATGCACGCCACGTGGCAACATGCCCAACAACTTGACATACATAGCAAACTTTAGTGCATGCCAAGCTGGTAACGCCAGTTCAACTTTTGATGTGCCAAAGTGGTGGGGGTAAAGGTACCACCAAGGCTGAGGTGACAACCACATAGGCTACCAGCTACCAGCATGACGAAGGCTGCCTTGCAAAATTGCAAGGGCAGGATACTTCTCTTTTTTGGGCAATAGGGCTTAAACTATCTTTTAAGTAACATTGGAGGAGGGATGAGATCGGGCAGAGGTCGGACACGGAGGTTGGGCACGAAGGATTCCAAGTAGGTACAAAAAAAATCAATGCATTCTCGTATGCTTCCGTAATACAGGTCTAATTTTTTATGGAAATGGTCATGTATAGTATGAATTCAAATTTTTGTTCGTTAGACATAGAAAATCGGTGATTCTGTTTAGTGGGCGGCTACAAACGGGTTAGAATAGTAAGAATTGAATAAGAATGAGGGGAGAATCTGTGGCTCCTTCTTTTTGAAAGAACCATGGTTATTACTCGCCTTTACGGAGGGAGTAGCGGGCTGTTAATGCAGCGAGCGACAGCTCAGAGAATCATAGACGATCTAAATGCGCTGCAGGCGATGGTGTTGCGAAAATTCGCAGACGGAGTTTAGGGATTGCGTCGGTCGCTTAAATGGTCTGGGGGCTGAAACCGAAGGGGCTGCAGATGAAGACGGAACAATAGGCAAAGGCGAGCTAGTGGAGTATCTATATACACTAAAGAAAGAGGTGATTCGTTGTACGACGCTTGAGAAGATGTTGAAGAATATTGAAATGTGGCGGGCAAATACTTAGAGGCAGTACTTTGAGACGAATTATCATATGTTCCAACAGCTGAGAGAGACTCGTGTGTTATTACTGCTATACAAAACACAGTTTACAGCAAAGGGTTGGATAGATTGCTAGCGATGTTTGGTAATCATCTCAATTATGCTATAACTGTAGAAGATATGGTATCAGAAAATCAAGGAGGGGTTCAAGAAGGACCATGGTGAGATGTTTTAAATTCAAATGGTATGGTCGTTGAGATCGGGCGTGAGATATTTTTGAATATGTAATGTTTTGTGGGTCGTATTTTCATAATTATAGAATATTAATCCTTATTTGTTCTTTCAAACATATGTGATGTGAATTAGAATATATCCTATCAATTTGATTTTATTTTCCTGATGGGATGACAATTACGAAAAACAATGGATACCAAATAGAGTTTACACGATGTTTTTAGTATAAAAGGAATGAGATACCTTTTATCTTCACTCATCTAAGATTTAAGCTAGGATCCCTTCAAACAATGCCGGCAGCAAAAGGCAAGGGTTTATTAATGGAAGAGCATTATGCAGCAAGGGCAAAGAGGGTGCAGTCGGATCCTCCATCGGCGCCTCCACTTAAGTTCGAGCTGCCCATCAACAAGAAGTTAGATGCTCTTGGTCCACGATGAATCTGCACATATTGTGGATGTCTCCGAAAAAGAATTTCGATATGTACCAGGTGTGGGGGGGTACATTGCATGGGATGCAACAAATGCTCAACAATGGCGGCAAGAGAAGCAGAACCAGTAGCAGGAGAATGTAGTTACAAAGATGTGGATGACTTTTTCTGACATGAATACTGTTTTAAATCCTAAAAGCAATAGAGATTAAGTCTATAAAATGTTTCCTTTTGAATAAAGTTGTGTTTCTGTAACGGCTATAGTAGAAAAATCTAAAAACGAAAATTAAAGTGAAATGGAAGGTCAAGAGAGTTTAGAGACAAATAGGGGTTACCGTCTCTTTAAGGTATATGGGCCACTTGTGGGTATGCACTTATGTAAAGGCATAGGGGTGGCAGACCGCTAACCTTGATCAAGTCCGCGAGCATGGAAAAATAACAGATGGGGGCAGATAAAATATACCTGAATTAAGATGTTGAACAAGGGAGCGGTAGATAGGGGTAATAGTTGTAGGCTAGAATGTCATAAATAGGACATGTGTCATATCCTTGGTGTGAAGACAAATCAAGGGTATATATACAGTAAATGCACAAACGGATGAATGATATGAAACAACAAGAAGATTTTATATTCACAGGTGGTATATGCGTTGGATACGTAAAGCAGATTTCTAAATCCATAGGTCACATCACAATTAATGCAATATTTTAGGAATATATATGAGGAAAGGAAGCTTGAAGAATTGATGCAGCCGCTCCATGTACAAGATTAGTGATGGGAGACAGAGAGAGCAGAGTCGTAGCTGTCGAGGCGATCGGTGAAGGTAATTTGATCCGTGATGAGGGCAACAACAAAGTAGTCGATATAAAGCTGAGGAGGAGGAAGATATCAAGGGAATTTTGGTTGAAGAAAAAAGAAAGAGGGGTGACGATATCGAAGGAAACAGGGATGAGCCGAGGCTAAGGGGGAAGGAGGGGCCGGTGGCGAAATTGAAAGTGGCCTACTGTTACTGCCAAGGGAGCTGTGGTTGTTACAAAAGAGGACACAAAGCGCCATAAGACAAGGTGGCAGTGGAGTAGAAATGCGTTCAACACAAAGGAACTAAAGCATACAACTATAGATAGAATAAACAGGAAGACCTCGGTTGAAAAAATCTCAAAAATGCTGGTCTAAAATCATGCTCAAATTACAGTTGAAATAAACACATGAAGCTCCAACTAGACCACTTTTATACCCATCCTTGATGCATGCTAGAAGCAGATTAATTCTTCCATTTTGAATGCAGGATATAATGATGGCATTCCAAGAAAAGTATCGTTTGCCTTCCAAGAAACTTATTACCTTAAGCTCATTAATTATCAGTGCACTAAGGAGCACATCCTTGAATATCTAAAAAAGAAACCCTTGCAGCTGAAGTGCATTGGAAAAAGCATTGAGTTTCTTTTGCATATCACTTGCAGTCTGCCATTTGCGGAGCCTTCTCCTTATGCATTCCTAGAATTATGTCTACATGTTAGCAGCTTTGTTTCTTAACACAAAAGCTCGAAACTAAAACTAAGATACAAAAAAGAATTGAAGTCTGCAGAGATTAACATTACCTGGACAAAGTCCTCTTCTTCACTTCTTAGAAATATTGAGCCCACTCTTAAGTGTGAAAGTAACAACACTGCCAGATCCTTAATTCGCAAAATCTCAGCCTTAGCAGCTTTTCTTATGCTCCTTTTTAATGTTAGCCCCTTTTCTCTTTTCATCCATACTTGTCATGAATACTGGTCCTCTCACAAACTTCTCGTCATTATTAATCTTCAAAGTACGTGAATATTTATCTTCAGCATGAACAATACAATTTAATGAGAGTTCAGAATTAGAACAAGAAAGGAGAAAAAAAAAGGAAAGAGATACCATCATCATTGTGTCCAAGTCGAGTTGATGCTGGTATACCTAAATCCATC
This sequence comes from Isoetes engelmannii, assembly GCA_011763485.2. Taxonomy (NCBI): domain Eukaryota; kingdom Viridiplantae; phylum Streptophyta; class Lycopodiopsida; order Isoetales; family Isoetaceae; genus Isoetes; species Isoetes engelmannii. The sequence goes on from JAANSK020120791.1 coordinate 4,220, forward strand.
GATGAAGGAAACCTTGCCCACACAAAATCGTTGCTTCTTGGTAATCTTTAGTCTCAGATGAAGCCGGGAAGAAGGAGAAGCCGTGGAATCCTGGTGAAGATTGGTGGTACTGTGTCTACTTTATTGTGTCCAATGACAAACATACGACAGTACCACCTCAAGTCAACTAGTATCAGACAATGTGCATGTTAACAAACCAAAGAATTAATGTTATTCTTGATGTCTAAGTAACAGTTTAACAGCCTCCAATATATGGACGATGCAGGATGCAATCACGAGCATGTTCTAGGAAACAAATCTGGTTTTTTAAGAACGGAAGGACATTATCTGATTTTTTTCCAATTTTCACAATCGTCGATTGAAATATACCGAAATCTAACGGTTTAGAATAAAATTTGCTGATGTAGCAGTGTACCTAGACATACTAGAATTGCAAGAATTGTTGTAGCAGGGATTAGGCAAGCCTGATAATCATAAGAACTGTTTCATGCACACAACTTGCACGCCTCAACCAAGAACTAATCCACAATTAAAGAATAAAGTACACACTTGGATTATCAATGTGAGTTAAAAAACGTAGCTAGCAGATCAAGCACATGACTATTGTTCATTAAACAAAATTTGCAAACACTTATTAAGATATATGAAACAGATTCAAGATTTCAAGCACCATGCTGAACATAATATTTACAGGCCAATGACTCTAGAGTATCACGTGCATTACAGATCAGGTCCTTTGAAGAAGCTATAAGTAAACAAAGCATATTATAGTGAATTATTTATTTCTATGTTTTAAGATCCTTTTCCAGCATCAAATTCTAACAACGATTATGCATCAAAAGGATATAGTTTACCATCAACAAAGAAATGACTATTCAATGTGAATACTACTTTCTATCCTTTCTGTTCTCCTACAGTCTTAAAACAGGGTTAGTCACAAAAATGTCAATATCTCAGAACGTACTTACCCATTTTTTCTGATTTTTGTTGCTTCTTAAACTAGACTGTGTATATTTCCTAGGAAGCTTTGGATTCCACAAATCTGATCTGTATTAAGATGATTATAGAGCCTTCCAAAGTGGGTCCTATCTTTATGCTCTATAGCTATAAAATTTCTACTTTTGCTTTTGCACCAATATAACATCAATTTTTATAAACTGTAATGAACCAGGCTCTAATAACATGTTACAAATATGAAAGATACTAAGAGGAGCTAAGGAATGCAACACTTTTTCCACAACCAGATAAATCTTTATTCATTACGAGATCAATATATATACAAGTGTATGAGCCATATTAGGCACATGCAAAAAAAATGCTAAAAGCTGCATGTCTCCTATAAAGGAGAATCTCAAACAAACAGAGAGTTGAAAAATAGTAAGTGGCAGTTGCAGGCCTTAGATATATGGTTGGTAATGAGAAGACATCCTTGATACGGTACATGTGTTCTGATAAATATCTGAAAGAACAAGGGTTTGAAAAGCTTGTTAATAATGGCAATGTTTATCTTTTGAAAATATCTGCTTGATGGCTATGTATGTTGATGAATGCATTTTGCAACCAATAGTATGAACATGAATAGCTGATATAGACCCGGAGAACAATTTTCATCGTGGCTTTTCGTTCTGGCCAGCACTTTTGGTCTGGTCTCCTGATTTTTCTGATCTCACATTCACAAATCGCCACATTGTGATACAAACAAATCTCCTGACGCTAGATTTCTGATACAAACTGGTCTCCTGATACATTCTGATGATTTGGAGACAAATTAGAATACCTTATGATGAAGAACAGGTTGTCGGATCTCCTGATTGCATTGCCACATCTTGCATGCATTCTTCTTGGAATAAAGAATGTTCTCCAGATTATCATGATAATCTCGAACAATAAATGGTTATGGTGATAATCTCTCGAATATTCCAGATATACTACTTGTTCTAAGTTTTAACCTCATCAAGATCTAACGATTGTAGGCGGTTAGATAGCAATAAGCTCCAAGCCCAATGGTTTAAAACAATGTCAATTCTCTCCCAAGGTAAGTATTTATATAATGGGATGCTTGCAGAAGGATTCACCAGAGAATCTGCCTCGTGTGTCAAGACAACTTGGTGCATATGGGTTGGTATACACTTGGATGTGGGCATGGGTTGCATATCAAGTGCATGGTGGATTGGATGATGCAGAGAGTCACTCATTTGCTTGTGGTTCGGTTATTTCAGAAATGCAATATGATGTACTAAGTTTGTACCAGCCGAAATGCCCGCATTGAATCCCTTGTCCATTCAAGGATGGCTAAAAAACTTTTGGTCCAGGCAAGTGAGGATTTAGAGGATAATGAAGAAAAATGAAGAAGACCCCGACCTTGAAATGTGTAAATGTTTCTTTTATTTTCTATTTTTTGAATGGTGAACATTTTGTTTGAATGTGTGTTGACATGTCGGTTGTTTTTGAAAAGGGAGCTAGGCAGCTCCATAAATTTCCTTCTACTATGTAATGAATTTGAAGCCAGGCATCTCTGAATAAGGCATGCAATCTTTTCTTTTTTGTAATGATCTCTGTACGAAAAATGAAATTGTGTATGTGAAATTAGAAACTCTCATTTTGGAAAGAGGTCATGCTTAATTAATACTAGTATATGTGTGCCACGCATTGCCGTGCATTTGTATTTCGTGTGTTAAGGTTGGCATGCCATTTATAATTTGTGTGTTAAGTCTAGATAATGAATAATAATACAACAAACCTACATATTAACATCGTTGTTAGGGTGGTAAATTGAATTGAATTGGTTTTGATAATCCAAAATACGTATTGAGTATAAATAAAATTACTATATGACAACTTCCAAATCATGTCATGGCTGGTAACTTTTGTTATGTAAAACAAAATAAAAGATAATCCGACTTATAGAAGAAGTTTTTATTATATAAAATGAAACAAATTAATCAACTTATGGAACCTTGATGTAAAATAATGAATGCAAACATAAAGATGGCAAGTCAAGAAAGTGTATTTACTAGAGGTTCCAAGAGTCTCTCAACTGCCCAATGTTTTTTTCCATCGAGCGCAAAGAATGAAAAAACAAAGAATATATACATGTAATAAGGATAATGATGTGTACTACACCTTTTGCAGTCAAACAACAACAAAGATGGCTAAAGAAAATGATAACAATGCTTGAAACTGGCTTGAATTGGAGAGTAACATGGTGTTTCTAATTTGAGTAGAATTGGAGTAGAAGAATTGGAAATTTATAAAAAATGTTAAACAAGACTACAATTTCCAATAGTTAAAGAGCAATTATGGTGCCGCTCTCACAAGGAAACAATAGTGTCATAACCTGCAATACACCTTTGAGATGCTATTGGATGGCACACAATCCAAGCCTGCAAACATACAACTAAGATGTTATACGGAAGCTTTTGCCATGTTATTTTTCTTTATTTACAAAATGAAGCTCTCCGTGTGACGACTTATGACGACTTATGACTGTATGGATGATATCCAAAGTGCTGCAACACAACAATTTACTGTCTCTAACTATGTGAGAAATTTAAAGTGTTATATTAAATATAGATGATAGCAGAACAACAGAATCATGTGCATTCTCATAGTTTCCCTATGTGTTTCAACTGCAAAAGGCTTCTGCTATGCTGGACTACAAGATTTTTACATGGGTTTTTACCAGGATTCCTATCCTGTGCAGGAAATTCCATATTGCCGCCTAAGATAACCCAAAGAAACCAATTTTCATAGAAAATTTTCAGTGAATTATTGATTAAATCATAGTATCTTCATCTATGCTTAGGCCTTGAATTTGACATTCTTATGGAACTGTGGCCGGTTCTCCACCTCAAAAAGATCTGGCATGTATATCAAAACACAGATCTAGCAGTTATTGTTTGTCAAGAATAAGAATTGACCACTTTAATTCGTTTTCATAGTAGCAAAAATGTTCTTCCTAGCATATTTGTTCTTTTCTACTAATTTTCAAATAAACTCAGTAGTTTACCTTTGGCACAGAAGGAGGCTTAGCTATACATGCCTTGCTAAGGTCCTTACATAGAAGTTTGAAAAGTGATGCCCTCTGTGCATCAGTTTTGTAAATAAACTCTGCAACATCTGTGCCATGGTCTCTCATAACCTAGAATATGTGCCACAAGCATTTATGAGCATATACCCTCGGATAGTATCGCTCAGATAGATGATTTGACTAATCTCAAAGTCCATAACACAAAAGTATGCATAATTCAAACATTGTCCCTTTTCTATATGCTTGTTGTTCTTGCTAGATTATGTTCAATGTATCATATGTATCATGATATAAAAGAAACGCAATTCTTATTTATTTTCTGCATCTGCTTATGCATGAAACAACTGCCTCCTACTTAGCATTACAAAAGCTAGCAACAAAGTCGAAAAATTGCATACATTCATTTATTAACAAGGACAACTGTATCTTCATCACCTTGAAATGCTCCATTCAAATATAAAACTCATTTATCAGTTCTTCAATTTCTCTCACGCCAACGAATTGGCTCTTCTTGTCAGAAGCATGATCACAGTAGCAGCAATGGCATCTATTGTGCATGAATCACAAGCTATCGCATGCTGGTCAAAAAATGAAGAGAAAAAAATGAAATACAAGCAAATTCGAGTTTACCAGACAGGAAGGAAAATCTTCACAGAGAGAAGGAGAATTTGATAGTGCCGGAGTTGAATAAACGTGAAGGATTGGATGAAGAAAGCCTGGCTATAAGCAACCCTACTATGGTGTTCCATGAGCCTTCTTTGTTCTCCTTGCTGGTATTACCTCGGCCTCTTCCCATTCCCATAGCCCAATACCCAGAGCATGGATCAGATAAGTTTCTCAGCCAGAATCATCAGTTAGTAATATTTGTTTTAGTTTGTTTGATTGTTTTTTTTGGTTGATTTTTTTGCTTGTCGGATGTATTGGTCTTTGTTTGGTCATTTGCTCTTGCCTTCGGTGGTACTGGCTTTCTTTTGGAATTCTCTAGAAAGGAATTCTCTAGTCTGTTTTGATAGGCTCAGCTTCTCTTCCACGTGTTTTTTTCGTGGCCTGATATCTGTGTCCTCTCTTGGACACACACACATCCTCACACGTGTCTTCTTTTAGACTCACGCGTGTCCTTATATCCTTTGTTGCTTTTTGGTAAAGATTTTTAGGCTGTGTCCTCTCTTGGGCTCACACATCCTCATACGTGTCCTATTTTAGACACATGTGTGCCTTTATATCCTTTAATGCTTTTTGGTCAAGGTTTTTAGGCTTAGGTGATCAAATTTTTTTTAAATATCTAGAGAGTCCTAATATTTTAGAAGGGGGGTCTTTAGTTGAAACTTTAAACGGTTCGCTTTTTCGTTCCAGATCTTCCAGCCATTAATTCGTCCTTTATTTGTGTGTCCCTTATTGGTGTGGCTGTTGCTTGTTTGTTTGGCGTCTGTGTCATAGTTCCCGGGGTTAAAATTGGTAGCCGGCCTAGTGTAAAATAGCATCTTCGTATTATTTTCATGGCTCCCTCAGGGAGACTGGGGTTTCCTCTTGGGGCACCTTCCAGTACCCACGCGTGTTGCAGGGACAGTCATACGTGGAGGGATTATCTTAGGCCCCGGCCCTGGAGTAGTTCCTGTGAAGAAGTGGGTATAGAGGTTGGGTTAGGCCTCCCCTGTAGTAGCAGGATTGAAAGGGGTGCAGGGGCACCTAAGGGCGGGTGGGCTGGACATCCCTCCAACATAAAGGAAAAGAAAAAAAAAACTAGCAAAAAGACGCAACAGGAGGCTTGGGCAGTTTTATGCTTAGATTCAGCTTTGCATTGTAGCCATTTTAATAAAATATGCATTAGTAGTAGACAAATAAATTATTGATTTATAATTTGGTAGCTGCAGATTTTGCTTCTCTTTTAAGATGCCATTACTTATTTACTTTGGATGGTTAGCTATAGGTTCTTGGAAAGCTATCAAAAGTATATCTCCCCTTTTTTATTCCACTTTTGTATTTCCATAGCTGTTCAAGTTCTTTGGAGTTAATGCTTAGATCGGAAATTGTTCTTTTGTATTGTCTCCAATACTTTTTGAATGTTAGACCATGGAAGTTTTGTGGTCCTGCGCTGTATAGGTCATGGCTATGTATCGTTGGTGGACAACTGGAGGGGACGTATCTATCACTTTGCTTTCAACACAATCATCTTGTCTTATGGCTAGCAAGACCAGATCATTCCCCTCTCATTGTGCTTTGGAAACATATAATGCAATGGCATGCAATTATCTCATGTACAAAGTAAGTACCCTAAAACTATATGGGAAGGAATTAGAGCACGATCATTAGTGTTGGCCAAGAAAGCATGACAATCGTTTTGAAAGCATGGACTATCAGAGGTTGTACACTCTAGTAAGTCTAGTTACATCTCTAACACATGCTTGTAAAAAATGTGTATCTTATTTGAGAGCCTATGGGTCATGGTGCTCGGCATATTGCCGAGCTGGTAACAATTTGAGGTTTTTTGTTTCTTTTTAAGATTCTTTAATAAAGATAAAAGACCATTTGTAGTGGGAAATGTAAATTGGGAGAGATAGAGTTATGAATAAGAGAATTAAAGCAAAACCAAGTGTCTCCGGGTTACATTCAAAAAGATCTATGAGACTATGACTTTGGAGGATTAATATCTAACATGGGAAGTTAGAATGCTTGAGCTCCATTATTTGATGAGTAGAACTACTTATAGTTGACATGTCCCCACTAATCGCCATCTCACAAAATGTCATAACATCTATTATGGCTGAGGAATTCCTTACAATAAAGCACCTTAGATGCATAAGCATGCAATTGCCATTCAATGAAATGCTTTATAGTTGTGGAACTTCTTACAAAGGGGATGGGATATTTCTTTTATTTTCGGAACTTGTTAAATTATTAGTAGCAATGCTTATTGTCCTAGTAACTTCTCGTCAACAAACTGGTGCTATAGATGACATTGACTACACACCACACTACATTGCTTGGTTGGGTCATGCCCCACTTTACATTGCACTTTACATTGCGTCGCTCAGAGTGCAACTCTGGGTGGTCTCGAACTCGAGACCTCAATGCTAAGGAAGAGTCGATACAATCAGGGATGGAATATCCAAAAGTTCATCAACATGCAAACTTTAGAAGATCCTGGAAGGAGACATGCTTTTGTTAAATACAGATCATGCAATTTATCTAAAGCTAAACTCATCTCCAATTAGCTCACTGTTTGCTGCCAAAAATAAAATTTGTGTTGGTTTACGATGAAATAGAGAGACTTAGTAAGTGCTTCGCCAATGAAATATCAACATCCCTTATAACTGTTGTGTCAATTATGCAAACACTGCACAAAATTTTAAGTTCATGTTGGGGTGGTTGCAAACACTGCCCAAAATTTTAGGTTCATGTTGGGGTGGTTGTACAAACATTATGGTTGTATATTATGCAAACACTGCACAATATTTAAGTTCATGTTGAGGTGGATATAAAAACATTGGAGTTCTTTAATGGTTGCTTTTAAATAGCTGACTTTCAACGGTAAGAGTTCAATATGCGCACCTCCTTCTACAATCCTAAAATTTATACGCCACTTCCATAATGTAGAAATTTACTTTCCTAGTTTTTGGCATCACAATCAATACCAAAGCACTTAAATACTTGCTTTGCATTTATATACCTCATATGGCCTTTTCATGATTTAGCAACATCCAACAAAAGCTAAATTACTCCCTTTGGGCATAGGTGAAAAAAGTAACAATCAAGATATCACTATAAATGTACAATATTGTTTGTTGGCATAGATTGGCATGTCGTATGAACAAATCCACATTTAGTGTACATGTCTCTAGTTTTTGATCATATAAAGAATCTCGTACCAGCATGACTTGACCACTACTAATCAAGTAACATGTTGCTCATTGCCATATGTGGTTTGTAGATTGGATTCTGTAGTTGTTATATCCAAACTGTCTTTGTAGCATTGATCTTTGCATTTACCTTGCAGTGATGCTGAAGACAAACCGTCAGCAGTGTGAAATGAACCCTAGGGTCTGAAATGAACCCTAGGTAGTGGGACAACTTCTACATCGAAGTTTATAGATGTTTGTGTGGAATGGACTTTGCATTCAACCTCATTGATGATGGCAGACATTGGTTACCAAAGGAAAATGAGCATTGTGATAGATCCTCACAACCTCGTTCAACCTCATTGATGTTGATGGCAGACATTGATTACCAAAGGAAAATGAGTAGTGGAATAGATCCTCACAACCTTGTTAATTCAGCATCCACAAATACTTTTACATGCATATCCAGATGATTTGCAATCCAGAAGAGATAACCTGATAATGTTACTGACTGGACCCTTGCATATACCTATAGAACGTTAAGTTGATCTCCTGATACTGCACAATTTAAAACATTGGTACTTCTGGAAGATACAAGCAGTAACATTTTATAGCACGCATATGCTATCTTATGTAATAGCTGGATGTGAAAAAGTTACAATACATATAGAGAAATTTGAACATCCTATGTGCTTCGCATGTCACATTGATAGAATCGAAATTCTTGTGCTTTTGCTGTTTGCATTATTGCAACACTACAGATGGTCAGCATGCACAGAGGACAGCAGTGAAGTTCCAACAAGCTTTAGAAATTATTTTTAGAACGAAACCTTGGTGCAGTACAATCAAGAAATGAAGACGGAGAGAGCAGTCATGATTTAAAAATACTCAATACTGAAGGCCAAGCAAGCAAATATAACTTAGTATCTGCCCGTACATAAACACGGGTGCTACATACTTGGCAGGACAATGACACCTAATAAACAGTATGGCCAATGATAATTATCTTATTGTGATTTGATCCTTTTACCAAGGGACCAAAGTGAAACGCTTGTAAGTTCTCTTCTTTCTCTTGCAGCTATTCAGATATGAGATTGGACATGAATCACAGTCTGCCCGTAAGTTATCTTCTTTCTCTTGCAGCTACTCAGATATGAGATTTGTACGGCGGAATTGGAAACAATCTCTGCTCTCAGAATGTCTGTCATTACTTGCAGACAGATCTTGTCAGACCTTTTTTTTGAAAGAGAATTTTGGACAGACTAATCTGTTCAGAGCTAGTCAAGAATGCTTTCAGAAAGAGAGGCATGGGACTGGAATATAAGGCTGGATTTTCAACACAATTGCAAGAATCATGGCTATGGAGCCATCGCTGATTCAGAAAGAACACAGGGCGAATTAAAAAACGGGTTAATTTTAATACCAGCAGCTGTGGAGATGGCGGAGCCCAGGCATCGGAACAGAGAGCGAAACATGAAATATATTCTTCTTGCTTGCCATAGCTAAAATGTGAAAACAAAAACGAAAGCCAAAAATTCAAAGCATGCCAGAATCATCATGCATTAAGAATAGTAGTAAATGTGGTTGTATCGAACTTGAGGGACAGATCTAGAGGACAATGAAGCTCTGGAACTATTTCAAACAATGGTTAAATAGATGTCGTTGCTTGAAACACTTGCATATCAGATCAACAGGGACATCTCAAGGATGCCATGCAAATGCTTGAATGAGATGTGACAACATGGAATGGAATACTGTTCAGACATGTTTTGTGCAACATGGACTACTAGTGAGATTTTCCAATAATGCCTGCACATAATGTGATCTATTCGACACTACAATGATTTCAGCTTATGCATAAGGTGAGGCAATTGTGATTACATAACTGAGAAATCGTATGTGAAGTAACATATCTCACTTATTCCAGTTTGTTGTGCTCGTATATGCTTTCGAAAGGAAGGCCGATTCATTGCCCTATCATTAGACAATGATTGTAAAAGAAACATATTCTCAGAAAAATCTCTTACGGCAGATGTATGAAATGCTTTAGAGAACATGTTGAGAACATGTGTGTCAAAATTCGTTTTTGGAACTTGATGATTACAGCTTAACTTCAACATGTTAGTCTAAAAGAGACCTTTAAGGTATTTGATAGAATGCCAAACAAAGGCATACTATCAAATATCTCAACAGTGACACGTGAAAGAAGCCCCACAAGTTTCTAAAAGTAAGGAGCTTTGGCTTGAGCACGTTATTATATTCAGAGGCTCTGAATGCTAAACAAAGGCATACTATCAAATATCTCAACAGTGACACGTGAAAGAAGCCCCACAAGTTTTTAAAAGTAAGGAGCTTTGGCTTGAGCTCGTTATTATATTCAGAGGCTCTGAATGTACTGCAAGAAACTAAGGGCGCATCCCCATTAGGCCATTTTTTGGACCTAGCACCAGAGTTTTGCTGACAAGTCCAGGACACCTTCCCTTTCTTCAGGATTCCTCAAGGACTTCCTAGCTGCCCAAGTCTTAATTGCTCATGTAGCTAATGACAATCAGCCAAGACATGTGCCCACGTTCTAATTGCTCATTTAGCTAATGGCAATCAGCCACGTCATGTAGCTAAATGCAATCAGCCAAGACATTGGAAGTTCAGCCACCATAGTGGGAATGGTATGAGCCCTAAGCGATTGTAGATACCTAGTTCCAATGACATGATGACATTGCAAACCCAGCTCTTGGATAATGGGGATGTGCCCTAACCACAAATTATTGTGGAATTTGGATTGGAATATGCAGATCAAAAGACAACATCTCCACATCCTTCAATTGTGCAAATGAGGCAGTGAACCATCGACATAGGATGGAAATTTCTTGTTCTGTCTATAAAGAAAAGATATTTAGAGCTTGAAGAAAAAGAAGGAGCAACCACGGATGCTACCTTGGATGAAACAAAAAAATATGATTCTTAAACGAGAGTAAAAGTATGTATTGCTTAAGAAAAATGATGCAAGCATATAAGGCGGAAATTGCAAAAAGCCATAGATCCTCACCTTAAGGCGGAAATTGCAAAAAGCCATAGATCCTCACCTGTAGGAAGAAAGGCTTGTATCATGCCATAGCTCCTCTGCATCCACATATAAAGACCCATTGCAAGACTGCCCTGTTTTCCATTGAGGTTTTCTTCTCAAGCAGCCCTCGCTCTACAGTTGCAGCAATCGGAAACAGTTCTGAAGATAAAATGGCATCGGGCTTAAAACATCACCGCATAAACTTGTGACAAGGGGAGATTTAGCCTTGGAAATTTCTTTACCTAATCCCATCAGCAGAGATCATCGACAGAATTTCTAGGGCGAACACTCACTATAAAGAACCGGATATTGGAGTTGCAAATGGGGAATATGGCTATGTCGGAGTTCAATCTGGGCTCAAAGCATTGAATTCATCGGCAAGAAAACAAAAGCAACCACTGCGTCATTCTCCAATAGGCACGGGTTTGGCTATTTTTCTGAACCGTGTATTAGTTTAGATCAAGATCCAGCGGTGTTATATATTTCCAGGTCAATTTTTAGGACACGTGGATAGGCTAGGCTTTCAGATATTGTGTCACCCGAGGTTAGGCTGTTGCGCTA
>JAANSK020120902.1:0-15707 GCA_011763485.2 Isoetes engelmannii
TCTGGGAACTCATGGTTGAGGGGAACTCGGGGAGTTCACGGTAGCATAACTGAACCTACTCTTTGTGGGTCGTAACATCCTCTACGCCAAAAGGTGCATGTATTCGAAATCATCTGAGGCATGATAGGGCGTTGTCTCCATGGCCACGATAGAAGAAGCATCTTCTTTCTACCCCGGGATATTAGTCTTGCATTCATACTAAATTAAATGGGTGGTTCCCTAAAACCAACTCTATATTATCAAGTAAATGCTAACAAGGTGTGACCTGCAGGCCAATAAACTCGAGGAGAAGGCAGAAGGTCGCACGTCGAAGACTTGTGGCACAATAAATTGTATATGTGTATGCCACAAGGGAGTAGCACATCTATAGATCTCTTTTTCCATAAGCCTGATAAACAGATTTTAAATTTGAGATAAGTATAAGTCAAATAAAATGCCTTCAGTGTTGTGATAACTAAATTTCAAAATTGATCCAGAAGTATTACCTTGAGTGGGTACAAGTGGGTAATTATATTCATAATGCTAATTGTTAATTATAATTAATTACATGTGATTATGTTCTATTCCGACATGGATTTTGCAGGTTTCAAGGTGGGGAGAACTGTGATGTTGCGGACAACATCAATTCAAGGTGGGGAAAATGTGACATTTCAAGATAATATACGGTAAGAATACGTATATTATACTACCATGTCACTTACACCACGAATGGACACCGGACTGGAGTGACCCCTAGACCATATATGTTGTATACGCTCACAACATGTGAATATATTCTAACTGCCACATGACGAAACCCCAAGACATGACCTTTCATTGCCAACTCTAACGTACCCTAAAAGTAGGGCCTCTACAAAAGGGAAAAGAACTAAAAGTAGGGCCCCTTTGGAAATCTCATGATCCCTGCATGCAACCTCAACGATCACCTCAAGAATTGCGCCAGCCTGCTCGTTCCAATCGTCTCGATTTGTCGCGATCATCACCAACAACAGTCGCTATGGATGCCTTCAGGGGAATGCCCGCCATCCAGGGATCCGGTATGTGTCAACTGCCATAACACACCTCTCGATGTTCGTAGAACAGTTGATGACCATTCTTGACCCTATCCGACCTATAGATGGCAAAAACTGACCAATGTGATTCTGTTTGCACCTCTTGTGTATTGGGAAGGGGGTAGAGACCTAGACCTTGAATAGATTATGTTTCTAGATTAGCTTCATTAATTCCCAATTAATGCGGCATGTGCATAAGAGCTCGCCTGGCTGTGGGTGGCGGAGCTAGACCAGCTGATAAGGAAGACTTGTCCAGTTACCTTTGATCCCTCTAGTGTGTAAAGCCTACGAGGGAACATTGTGGGCTAGGCCTAATACCTTGGCATTGCGTGTGGGCAAGGTATGGGCTCGACACCTCTTGGGTGATGTGTCACCTTCAATGGGGTTGAAGTCGCAGATGAGCAGTGGCTCTCTAGCTCCCTTGTAACTGGCATGCATCTTCTGGAGGAGCGTGATCTCCTCATGTCTCATCGGGAACTGGGGAGATGCAACCCAAGAGTAGCCCCTTTGGCTACGCACCCGGTAGGCTACAGTCAGGCTCCAATACTTTTCAACCTATCTGCAAAGTATGCATCGGAGAGGCGGATGTAGTGGACTACTTAACAACCATGTTCTTATGCCAGCCAAATCCATTCACCATAAATTCTGTCTGCACCGACTTCTGGAGACCACAAGCTATTTGTCCATCCCCATGAGTCTGAGCTTTGGGTAGGATTTCCATTTGTTGTCATGTTATTATGTTATTATGTTGATATGTTCTGATGTTATGGTGATTCCACCCTTGGTGGTGGCTATGTATTCTTTGATGCTATGTGCTTATGTTGTGCGCTTCCGCAGCTAGGTAGATCGCAAGGGAGACGGGATGAATGATCCATTCCTCCCACATTGGATTCTTGCTCACCATCAAGAATCTGACGTGAGGTGGATGGCCTCTTGTTGGCAAGTATTGCTGACATGAGGGAATCTCCAACTTTTATACGATGGGAGCATCGTATACGAACAGGGAATGTCACAACTTGCGTTATGCTCCTCATCACCGTTCAACAAAGGGAGTACTATTGTCACCACCACTCCCTTAGTTGTTTTCCTCCTCATAATGACAAGTCTTCTTAGCAAGTTAAGCGTCATTTGGCATTGGCAATTGGGGATTCAGGATTAAAATCATAACATAAGTATACGAACTTTTTGTAGGTTGAACTTATGTCTACAATCCACTTTCTTTGCTTTCTTTTCATTCCCGAGAGTTTGCATTTACAACACATATCTTCCCTCGAAGGCGTTTACTACATGTGACATGTGTAGCAAGCCAGTGAACCTTGAGTTTAGCCACTAATCCTTCTTCTTTGATGGTGTTGATTACTTTTGCTATCTAGAAAGGTCGATTTTTGTCATCATCCTAAGTCGAAAGAGCATTCAGCATTGCATTTGTAATCTTTGTAACATTACCACAAGAGTCCTGCCTAGAGCAAATAGAAGCACTTACCATCCTGGCCACAAGAGAAGTAGCCTTGTGTTGCATCATGGCCCACTTTGATGCTTCTTTGGCATTCCTTCCCATCTTGATTAAGAGGGGCGAAAACAAACTAACTAATTTTAGCCCTTAAGTTGAAACTAAACCCTACCAAAATTGATATTGATGGAAATCTCTCTGAGCAAGCTTTCTAATGACCTAGAAAAATGCCAAAAATTGAGTTTGGATGCATAAGTTATTTTGGAAAACCTAGTCGCCATCCTTGCGAGCAACTTTCTTAGGAGCGCCTTCCTTCATGGTTCATGAATCATCAGACCCTCAAGTGATAACCAACTTTTTATTTTCTCATGCAAGTCTTGGTATCCAGTTTCATTTCCCCCACAATACGAAAACTAGATTTTTACTCAAGAATTGAAGAATTTTACCTGTTGACTGGAATAGGAAGGCCGATTTCTATCCGGCATATATAAAGTTTGGGTATGAGCAACTCTGTTCCCGCAGCCAATCAAACAACGATATGTGGACAATCTTCTAACCCTGAATGGAACTAGTTTCTTGCTTCATTTTTTACTCAGTTCTGACAGCTTTTACTTTGCGATCTTGAACTTTTACCCAACATTCTTGAGCTTTTACTCAGCATTCCAATTGTTTCTTACTTGTAGATTCACAGAAGTGCTCATACACATTACAATAATTTTTGTTTGGTTGCAATTCAGGCGTGCCAGCTATGCGTCCGTGCTGGCGCGCGCACACCTTCCATGGCGGAATTGCGGGTTGTCCTGTTTTCTTCCCCATAATCCAACCAACAAGCCTTTTACTAAACGAAAAAAAAAAAAAAAAATCCTTACTTGCTATTCTGAGATGCCGAATCGAAGGTAAATATCACGAAATCTAAATCACAATGTTCGTTCTTCCACTTGATTTCTAGGTTTAGAAAATGTGACACGTGGCACAACCTGATTGGAGACAGAGCCAAAATGGTAGGTAAGGATTCTTCCCATATACGGAATAGCTTCCGCCAATTTCCATCTTGTTGTGCATCGATCATCCTGGTCTTTTAGCCCATAAATTTATGTTTCACGACAAGCTTCAAAAAACAGGGAGTTGGTCTCCTTGACTTCCGATTTGTCTCCTGAATTTCCACTCCAGTTTTTGAACATGCCGGGAGCTGATTCCAACAAAAAAGACAGTAAGTATTAGGTTAGTAGTAGTTAGACTTCACTTTCATAAAACCTATTGATGATAACTATATGAGGAGGGAGAGTGCAGTTTGTAGGCTTATCAGTTACAAAATAAGAAGGCGCCCCCTCCCAAATTGATTGAAAAATTCTAAACTTAGAGGGATTACTAACTCGGTGGCACTTTACCAGATAATTTATAATGAAAATGGTTGTAGATTCCAACAGATGCTTATTAAAGGCGACAATTTTTCTGGTAGACCTAACCGGGGATTTGGAAAGGGTAAATTTTTTGGGAAAATTACTAAAGTGCCCCTATACTTTGCAAAAATTACCAAATGCCCCTAAAAGTAGGGTATTTGTCTAAAATGGTAATAACTTCTTTGTGATTTATCAAACTAAAAAATGGCCTTTACAAAACTTATAGATGAGAATGAGATCTATCCAAGGACAGTAAAATCATCTAAAATGGAGTTTGGATTTGTAAATTATAGTGTTTTGAATATGTGTTTAAAAAAACAACTCAAAAGAGGATAGCTTGTGAATTTCAACTCCAACTTAGATGAGTTTGATCTTGTTGCAAATATTTTATCATGATCTACAACTTTCGTGAAGACAATTGTTTGATTTGATGAGCCACTAAAACTACATTATTGTATTACCTAAAATGCCCTTCGATTGAAGGGCACTTTGGTAATTTGATAATTTTTGCAAAATATAGGAGCATTTGAGAATACGTATGTGGTGATTACGGAAGTAGGTATCACTATCGACGTACTACAAATACCCAAGTAAAAAAAAAGACACAACCCTAAACACAGTCAGCTATGGCGGATCCGGCGACGGAGCTACTGCTTAGGCTACCATATGGCTTTCTTAGGGCACCTCGCATGCGCCTTAAGGCCCCGGCGTTGGAGCTACCTTCAGCTATGACAGTGTATGCCTTGCTACTTGTCTCATACTTCTTAGTCATATCTGGATTTGTGTATGATGTAATTGTGGAGCCCCCAGGAATTGGAAGTAGACAGGATCCCGTGACAGGGGCAGTTAGGCCCGTGGTTTTTCTTCCAGGTCGAGTTAATGGGCAGTATATAATCGAAGGTCTGTCCTCAGGTTTTATGTTTGTCCTTGGAGGAATAGGCATAGTTATGCTGGATCTAGCTGTGGAAAAGGCCAGAGCAAAAAATGTTCGTCTTGCATTTGCTGGAGCTGGCGTTTCTTTTGTTGTTGTGGCTTATAGTATGAGTATTCTGTTTTTGAAAATCAAAATTCCGGCTTATTTGCATTGATTCTGAGGAAGCCCTGGTTTAGGGTCCAAGTCTGTTCTCAACAAAACGAGTATATCAATATATGATATTTATTTGTTATTTTAACTATCTGGGAAGTTCTACGTTAAACCAGTTTGTGATGTTGAATGACCCGTCCATCCATGCCAGTGATCTTGAAGAATCGATTTCACATCATCTTTCTTTTTTGTAACTTAATATTTTTCATTCTCCGTTGGGATCTGGTCGTCCGTTCGATAATACTCAATTTAAGGCATTGCTTTTGGCCCATGTGCATTCTGTAATCTGTAGCAAGGCTATGTATTTCAGAACTTTAGGCATTGCTTTGGCCCATGTGCATTCTGTAATCTGTAGCAAGAGTATGTATTTCACATTGTTTAAAGGATTGAGAAAACGTCAGTTTTGTCCCCCTAAGACATGCTTCTGCAGTGTTGCTCCCAATTTGGAAATTGCCCTTTCCAGGGTTGCATGATCAACAATGTTCTTACTTTGTTTATGCGTCATAGATAGCCAGAGCTCACTTAGATGTGCAATTGCATTGTAATTGTACCCCTTTCTGTTCACAACGTTTTGATCCTGCATGTTAGGTTGTGTCGGTATTAACCAAGTTGACATTTATGAATAAACATCAATATTTCAGTTCAAATAACATATTAATTTACAAAGCGGAATACGTAGAATCATCTTCATATGGGGTTCACAGAAAAAAAACAGATTTTTTGTGTTCAAAGTTACATAGTTCTTCACAGATATCTTTCACTTTCTCTATAGAATTCTGCCTGCGTATGCCTTCGAATTTTTGTGTTAAAAGTTACATAGTTCTTCACAGATATCTTGAACTTTCTCTATGAAATTCTGCCTGCGTATGCCTTCACACAGTTGGGATATTTTACATATAAGACCAAACTATCTTTTCTTGTATTAGCCCACATGGGGCTAATATTGTTTGTAGCTATTGGATTTGAGGAGCATTGCATTGCATATTCCTTGAGTCCTGTAGTTCAAAGCATGGAGGTGGACTACCTGTCATTTCCTTCAGATATCTCTGTTTGGTAGTTTCCTCAGCCCAGTTAACCAAAAAATTCCATTAGCATGTTTATGCCCCAGGATGATGTTTAAATAATCCTTCATAGCAATCCATGTTCCATTTTCAATCTTATGTCTCCCCTCAGCTCCGTTGTACTACTCCATCCTGAGGTCACTGCATATAGATTTGATAACACCACAAAGGCTGCCGCATCAGATGGATTCGTCTTAATCACGTGATTTATGACATTTTCAGCTAGCTGCATATTACCATAAATATGACATGCACCAATAACTGACCTCCAAACCTCAATAGTCGGTTCTAATGGCATCATTTTTGCAAATTCCTCTGCTTCACTCAAGAATCCTGCTCTACCAAGAAGGTTAATCATAGCCACAAAATGATGGACTAATGCAGTAATGCCATGATCCTGCCCCATTGACATAAACCAATGGCAACCATCATCCACAAGGCAAGCATGGGTGCATGCAGATAGAATAGAAGTGAAAGTGAGTTTATCTGGTTTCACTTCTGTTAACTGCATTTCCTTGAATAGTCTAAGCACTTCTTTGCCATCCCCATGCTGGGCGTAGCACGATATGATCGAAGTCCATGATACGACATTCTTTGGAAACAAGCAATCAAATAGTTTGTGTGCATGTGCTATGTTCCCACATTTTGCATACATGTCTATGAGGCCAACGATAAGAACGGGATCAAATACATGCCCTCTGTGAACAATAATTCCATGTACATTCTGCCCCTGGTCCATAGCTGCTAGGGAAGCACATGCAGTCAGGGCATTTAGAAAAATGACTCTGTCAGGCTTCACCTCCTCTGACTCCATTTGCCAGAAAAGGTAAAGAGCCTCCTTGCCATTTCCCAGTTGAATATATCCTGCAATCATTGCACCCCATGATACAACATCCCGTACAGGCAAGTTTTCAAATAGCCTCCTTGCATCCTCGATGCTGCCACTCTTGGCATACATATCAACTAGAGCACTGCCAACAAAAACATCCAACTCATATCCTGCTTCCAAGACATTCGCGTGCACCCGTTTCCCCTCTTCTAACGCAATTGTGTCAGCACATGCAGTTAAGACATTCACAAAGACAACCTCGTCTAATATTGCATGCACATGCTGCATTTCATGCAACAGCTTGATAGGCTCCTTGCTATTTCCACACCTATTATATCCTCCAAGCATTATGCTCCATGTAAATACATTTCTTACAGGCATGGAGTCAAAAATTTGACCTGCATACTCCATGCTTCCACTCCTGGTATACATGTTGATAAGTGTATTCCACATAAACAAGTTTGGTGTTAATAAGCTTTTGATCAGGTGGGCATGGACCTGCTTTCCTGTTGTTAAAGCACCCAAAGAGGCACAACATTGTAGCAGATGGACACAATTCTTGAAACAATTTTTTTGCATTTGAGGGTTCTCATTAACATTCTGACTTTGAATTATACGCTCGAAAACAAGCAGAGCTTCCTTCAACCTACCTTCCAGACAAAGTACCCCCACATCTTCCTCATTGGGTTGTCCTGTGTCCACAAAGGATTTATTGGAAGTTGCAAAATCATCACTGTAGAGAACCCTTGACATTGAGTTGATTGCATTCTTACTGGAAACAAACAAATCCTAGTTATATCAATGTATTGACACAAAGACATAATCAAAACTCTGAGTCTATTATTATTAGAACCTGTAAAGTGATCATCCACGAAAGTACCAGTTGGACTCTCTGCCTAGCGCTCCACAGTTGGTGTCAGGATTCGAACATTTTGATTCCCCTATCTTCAGAGTCATCAACCTTTCTGATACCCAACAAGGGTTCCACTTACTATCTATCCACAGTGGCTGGTTTGTAATCTTGTGCTTAAAGTCTGGAGAATTCATACTAATCTGTGGATAGAAGAATCGTGAGAAGGGAGTGCTCTGCCAAATGCTATCTATAGTGATGAAGTTAATGTACCTTGTTTGATCTGTTGTCCAACCACAGTGATGGGTTCGAAAATAAGGACTCCCAAAGACAAGTGGTAGAGCCGAGCAAATTTTGCGACCATGCTCTCCGGCGCTGTCTTCGGCTGCTCATATTCTTTTCTAGGGTTCGTGGAGGAAATTTTTTGCCTTGCTTGCTAGATGGGTTTTTGTTGGGTTCCGCCCGAACTCAAACCAAAGTTGTTTTATACCATTGTTGTTACATTGGTTCCAGCTCATTGTTTTTTATAGCTACCGGGACCAAGTTCCCAACTCCATTCCCGTTCCCAACTCTGTTCCTGAGTGTCCATAGTTTCATAAGTTCCCACTTTAGTTGCCGGTAGAAAAGAGAATATCCCTCGAATATACTCAAAAGATCCCTCGAATATACTCGAATATGCTCAAATATTCTGTTCCCATCCCGTTCCCGTTCCGAATTTTAGGTCCAAGTTCCCGTTCCCGTTTCGGGTAGCTGCCCGCCCCATGCATGTACGGTGGGATGGCCACCCGGACCACATTCTGGTATGGACCAGTGGGGCCCCGCGACCGGCCACACCGGATGGCCACACTGAAATGTGGGACTGGTGGCACAACATGGAAAGTGGGAGCAATTTTTCGCGCCTTTTTTCTGTCGTTTTCTCTCTGCAGGCAGAGCTTTGGCCATGGCTAAATCTTGCTTTAAGGCTAAATCATGGCCCTTCGGGCCAGGACCAACCTAGAATATGCCATCTGAGGCTAAATCTTAGCCGCCATGATGAAAACTCTAAAATTGGAATACCAAGAGTACAAAAATATGCCTAAGACAATGCGCTCGTTCATTGGATATATAATGGTTAATCTTAAATGAATACAAAAATACAGCTTTAATCTAGTTTTTACACCAAAAAGAAATAAAAAAGATTACCACCAAATGGCTCTTTAGGAATCGCATCCAAGCATTTCCACATAGCCAAAAATTTTGAATTTTACTTGGTCCCTCCACAAAATGAAACATGATCTCAAACAATAACACTTTATCAATCATCTTGCCACATTTTACAACAACAATACTTGGAAAAAAGCTAAGCATCATCAAGCATATAGTCATCCAGATTAATGGGTATGAAATCTTTGTGCCCACAAACATAGGCACAAGATCATTTGGCGATATCAGCAGGGTTCGGCATAAAGATATCAGCGGGGTCATCACATTCAAATAAGGGATCCGTCTCATTTTTCGTGTGCACATCATCCCAACACCTGCGTCTTCTTTTCCCTATCATGTCAAACGGTTTGATGCACTCATCTAACCCATAAATAACACAGGCTACATCCCTAGCAGAAGCAGAATGGGGCTTACAAGCAACTCTCCATGCAACATGGACACGGTTATTTTGAATATAAGCGGAATTTCTCGGGATGATTAAGCAATATAGAAGGAGAATGTGTGACGTTCCAGGATAATATACGATATAAATATCTATATTATACTGCCACGTCACTAGTACATGTCGAGTATACGACATGTACCTGACCTAGTTAGAGTTGTACCATGAGGTACAATCATTAGACCCATTATATTGCACATATCTATAAGATATGTCAATATAAGCCCTAGTGCCACATGGCAACCAGCCATTGGGCCCAAAACCCTAGCCCTAGATTTGTGGTAGCAAAAGGGGCTGGAACCCTGAAAGTCCTCCTTTTCGGATTCCAGTCTCAGGAGCGCGCATTGCAGCTGTCCTGAATCCATTCCGACCTCTTGCGAGCAGTGGAGCTTGCATTCCACACCTGCTCCCTCGATTTCAGCATCGCTCAAGCATCTCGGCAGGATGGATGCCTTCAGGGGAATGGGAGCCAATCAAGGATCTGGTATGTAGATGATTTGTTATGCAATGTTAGCTTCCCGACCGGCATTATGCCGAGTTTGCATCCTTCCTTAGCTTTAAATGACCTCTAGATCCCAAGATCTCAGCCCTCTAACGAAGGAACCTAACATAGTGTGTTAGATTAGATAGATTAGATCTTTTTCAGTATTTCAGTTCATTTTATGTGATGAATGTTATCTCTGGTTCGCACCTCTTGTGTATTAGGAAGGCGGGTAGAGACCCCGAGCCTTCTAATTGATGTTCCTAGATTAGCCACATTAGTTCCCAACTAATTGCGGCCTGTGCATAAGAGCCCGCCTGCGATGTGGGTGGCGGGGCCAGACCGGCAAATAAGGAGGAACTTGTCTCATAGCGGTTGATCCCTCTGCTGTGTAAGGCCTATCGCGGAACATTGTGAGCCAGGCCTAATACCAGTGTGCATTGCGTGAGGCTCTTGGTATGGGCTCGACACCTTTTGGGTGGTGAGGCCACCTTCAATGGGGTTCAAGTTGTACACGGGCAGTAGTAGCCCTTTAGCTCGCCTGCTATGGGCATGGATTATTTGGAAGGGGGAAGTCCCTTCCTGCCTCATCGGGACTGGGGAGATGCAACTCGGGAGTAGCCCCTCTGGCTATGCACCCGGCAGGTTACGGTCAGGTCCCAAGACTTATCAGCCTATCTGCAAAGTATGCACAGGAGGGGTGGATGGAGTGGACTATCCAATGACCATGTTCTATGCCAGCCAAATCCATTGTCATAAATTCTGTCTGCATTGAATTCTGGAGACCCAAGCCCTCAGTCCATCCCTGAGTCTGAGCCTTGGGTAGGACTTCGGCTTTGTTGATGTTATGTTATGTTCTTTGTGATGATGTATCATGTTATGGTGATCCCACCCTTTGTGGTGGTTATATCGTGTGATGTGCTACTGTGCTGACATTCATGCGCTTCTGCAGCTAGGTAGATCCCGAGGGATGACGAGGGGACGTTACAATGGTATCAGAGCAATGATCTTGGTTGACCAATATCGAGCCCTGGCTATCACCCAATAGTTCTAACTGTCTTAGAAACTCGGCGTGGGAGTTAGATCCCAAGCAAGAACCTCGAAAAATGGGCAAAATATTTCCAGGGGTAGGAGTAATAGCTAGATAGAGTAGCTAGATAAAGGTAGTTAGTAAACCACCAAGGAGATAGGCTCATTTTAGAAAAATCAACCAAAAATTACTTGACATGGGCTAGCATGCGCGACAGCACCATTAGAATCATTCTAATGACCTCCTGCTGCACCCTAACCCATCTCGACCTTAGTTGACCTAGAAAATTAAGTCTAAAGATAAAATGAATAGGCCAGTTCAGCTTAAAAACAGATTTTAAGCTAGGATAAATTCTTAATAGAATAGAATAGAATAGAATAGAATAGAATAGAATAGAATAGAATAGAATAGAATAGAATAGAATAGAATAGAATAAGATTGTTATCATCATATTTATAGCAAAACAACACCCAAGTTGGGCCACATAAGTTAGCGTGCGTGAGAGCACCTTAGAATTATTCTAATGACCTCATGACGCACCCAAACCCATCTCAAACTAAAGATGCCTAAAGAACCTAATTGTTTAAGGCCACCAAACACATACTATTTGAATAGTTAGATAACACCATTTTCCTATGCCAAACCCTAAAAATCCCCAAACCTATAAGTATGCACCTCGACATCCCACCCCCAATGTATTAAAGTAGATCAATCTGATCAACAAAAGGAGGTTATATTCGAACTCCACTCGAAGCATTTGACCATAAAAAAGAGCCCAGATGGGTTAGCGTGCGTGAGAGCACCATTAGAATTATTCCAATGACCTCCTGGCCATGGTTACTGGAAACGACATTCCGAACAGTGTTCCCGTTCCGAGCACGTTCCAAGCCATGCCACGTTTTGGGAACATTTGTTCATGTCCGAAAGTGCGTGCTACTGGGAACGATGTTCCGATAATGTTTCGGGAAGTTGGGAATGTTGTTCCCAAGTTTTTTTTTTTTTTATTTTTTTATTTTTTTTTTACCTTTTTCAACAACTTTTTTTCCTCAATTTATCCCTTTTATTTTTGGGATTTTTTTTATTTGGAGCTTTGATATTCAAAGAGCAGTAGTAACAGGCCCGCCCCTTTCTCTGCACGGCCTCCTTTGAGCGGCCAGCGACCTCCATCAAGCATTAGATATCAGATCAATTAATCAAGGTCCTTGCATCTCGATTCATCAAGGCAGCATCACATCTTGTTCCAGATTTCAGTACAAGACTAAGACCTCCTCCCCAGCAGCAGACAGCTCGGCTTCCAGCAGCACGCAAGCAAGGCAAGCTTTTCTTTTGTCCATTTCTTTCTAGAAGGATGGAAGAAGAGGCAGAGAACATGGTAGGTTGCCCCAAAAGATCTAGCTTTAAAAGTGATGCATCTAAATGGTGGGATGAGGTGGATATTGTTGGTCCTTCACCTACAATGGGTGGTGCCAGTAAGTGGTATTGTAGATATTGCAAGAAGGAGAAGATTGGATGATGAGGATGTGCTTTTTGCTACTGTTCTAAGTAATTACTTAATTAGTACTACTAGTTAAGGAAGGAAGGAAGGAAGTATATTTTAACGTCCACGGAGGCCAAAGGCCTATGAGACGGTGTTGTACTCTTGTTATGAAATTATTGTGTTAAAAATTATGAAAATACTTTTATTTGATGCTTTATATCATAATTTAAAAATGCTACTTTATTATATGTGTAAGGCTTGCATACCATATAAATTTGTTCTTTTATGGTTTTTATCCTTGGTAGGCTATGGGGATCCTTTGGATTGGCTATGGTGATCGGTTAGAAAGATTATGAGACATGGAAAATGCTTGTTTAGACGCTGCAAGAATGCAAGAATCTAAATTCCCAGGTGTTGAGGACAACATGAAGAAACGCCTGCCTTCCGGTGTAGCAGCTTGCTCCTGCTAGATTCACCAACCAGAGAAAACCTCTCCACATAAGAAACCTAAGGAGGGGAGGCTTGGAAAAAAAAAAAACCTAAAGTAGGCTTGGTCGTTGTGTGCATGTGAAGCACAGAAGGAAATACCATAAAATATACTAAAAAAATACATACATAGGTAAAATCATAGTGAAAAAAAAAAAGCTAGAAGAGAGAAACTCTGTGGGCGCGCTCTATAAATACATACTATATATTACGAGCTAAATACATGCCACAAATCATATAAGAACCATTGTAAAATAGCCATATAAATATACGTAAATATGTTTACACGACGAACCATTTTTTGTTTTGTGATATTTTTCATAATATACAAATGGTCTTATGTTTTTATATATACTTAGGGTACCTTCACACCCGGCGTTAAATTAATATTAAGTTAAATTTTGTTAAATATCTAGTTAAATATTTAAGACAATCTATGTTCGCACCAAAGTTAAGTTAGCTTTCCGTTAAGACTTTAACTTAATAGGACCTAGTAAAATGCCTTCGCACCAGAAAAAGTTAAGTTATTTTTTGTTAGCTTAAAAGCCAAAAAAAGGTTAGTTCATATATACTTCCTTTAAGTTAGTGTTAACTTAATATTAACGGCAATCTATTCGTATATGCCTCCGTTAAGTTAATGTTAACCTAATATTATTGGCAATTCCTTCCATGGTTACTTGAAACCAGAACGGGACTCCAAAAATCAGAACCGAAACACTTTGGAATGGGAATGGCTAAGCTATTTTGTTGGATTCAATACTACTATATTTTCACAGCTTCGGAAGATGACACCAACGCTGCAAATGTTGAGCTTGAGAGGTAACTATTGAGAGGCCATAGGGAAAGTACCTGTTTCAGTAGGTTTGGATCATCAGATTCATCCCATGCTGCTTGTGAAGAAGCAGCTTCAAGATGTCTACGGGCAGCCCGAGTAGCCCCATGACCTGCAGGCAGTGCCCTAGCATGAGTGACAGCTCCATGACCTTCGATTGTAGCTCCATATGCAGCTCAACGTGGAGGCATTCTGCTCCACATAGCTCGACCTTCGTTAAAGGGACATGGGATAGATCACTTTAAGTATCCATTTATCTTAATTTTGTGTTAACATTGGGTTAAAATTACTAACTTAAAATAACCTGGTCTGAACAGCGTTTAGGTTAGTACTTTTGGGTTAAGAAAATTAAGGGAATGCTGATTAATCAACTTAACGGAGCACTAACTTAACGTGTAGTGTGAACAATCAAGCTGTTAAAATAACAAATTTAACCTAACCTAAAGGTTGGTGTGAAGGTACCCTTATATATATAATAGAATGTAATTGAAATCACAGGATAGAGTTTCGTTCTCATTTGGCCACAATTATGAACCCCCCTTTGACATTTTAAACTTGAAAACTACTTCAATAGGCTAATTAACCTATGGGAATGCCAAATCCGTTTTCAAAACTTATTTTTTTCAAAGTTGGATGTTCCCATTCCGAAGTGTTCTGGTTTCGGTTCCGATTTTTGGGGTGCCGCTTCTGGTTCCGGTTCTGGGTAACCATGCTCCTAGCGCACCCTAACCCACCTCGAGCGTTGACTGTTGCCTTTTTGGTAAACAAATTCTTCTTTTTTTTTGCCTGAAATTCAAGGATTTGAACCCCTGACCTCTTGGCAATAGATAAGCACCATATGGTAAAAATGGGACTCGTGTCATTCCCAACTTTTTCTGTGAGAGCTTATAATCGACCCCTAATGACGTTCGAATGCTGAGTTGTCCTTTTTCTGGGTAGTTTAGAGTGGTTAAATCACGTGCAAAAAAAAAAAAAAAAAAAAAACCTATCTGTCAGGAGTGTCAATGAGTTTCTCATCTCGCGAGTCGAGAAACTCATTGCCACAATAAAAAGCTGGAATTAGCGGGTGCTTATTTTTTTCAAACAACGCCGCATTCTATTAAATTGATGTTTTGGATCACATGAAGAATCTGTTTGCTAATATAAAACACAAGAAATTTGAAGCCATTAATTTGTACAAACATTGGATCATTGTATTAAAATGCACTGACTCTTTGATTACACAAAGTGCGGGTTGTGAGACCACTTATAAGGGCTATCGTCTATGATAATTGTCTTCTTTCTTATTTTGGTAAGGGGTTGGTTTTTGTGCCGAGGAGCCACATGTGACGCCGCATGCGGCGTTACCTTGCCAGTTGACGTACGCCTTTGCCGGATTTTCCCCCCTGCGGGATGCCAGTTGACGTAATTGAATGCTCCAATTTGAATTCGAGGAGCCAGCATTCAATTCAATCATTCAATTCAAAGTCATATACGAATTTGGCCTCTTCTTTTTTCCTCAAGCTCACTCTCGCGCCTACAGGATTTGGTGCCTCACAACTCCGGAGAAGGTAGCCGATTTACAGTTTTTTTTTATTTTCTTAAACCTTCCTGATCTCCTCAGGTCCATTTTATGTAGCGGAATCTCAAGTTTGGAGTTTGGAATCGAGCCCGGAGTTGGAGTTTTGGAGTTGAAGTTTTGGTGAGCTTCCGCATCTCCATCTCCATTTTGCTTAGAATAAACCTTTCTGATCTCCTCATGCCTATTTTATGCAGCGGAATCCCAAGTTTGGAGTTTGGAATCGAGCCTGGAGTTGAAGTTTTGGAGTTGAAGTTTTGGTGAGCTTCCGCATCTCCATCTCCATTTTGCTTAGAATAAAGCTTCCTGATCTCCTCAGGCCGCCACTGTTGGTTCGGATCTCCCAAAAATTAATCGTAGTATTATTATTTCAGGATTTATAGCATTTGGAGTTCTTCCTCTTGCTTCTGGAGTCGTTCTTGGAAGGTAAGCTTCTTCCCTTAGTTTTATATTTTCTTAAGCTTTTGAGAGT
>JAANSK020121013.1:0-15706 GCA_011763485.2 Isoetes engelmannii
TGGTGTCAGCCATTGAGAAGGGGAATTTTCCTGACGGTATACGATGGGAGCATCGTATAGTGCCAGGGAGCGTCACAAAATTGAAGCAGCCAGAGTGCATTGGGAAGCGCATCTAGCTTGTAGCAGCAAGATTCGGTCTCTTGGGAGGCGTGTCAACAGCCTAGTAGCAGGATTCAGCCCCTTGGGAGGCGTGCCAGCAGCCCAGCAGCAAATTCAATCTTGCAGCAGCCCCAGTTCGACTCTACAACAGCCATAGAAGCATTCAGGGGATATATGCCAGGAAGCCAGGGATCCGATAGGTGCCCATTTGATATTCTAGTACTTTTCTTGTAGTTTCCATTGGCCATTCTTGCCATTCAGCTATGAACTGACCAATGAATGCTAATCATGTACGATTATCTCTTTTATGTTCATGTCTATTTTCTGTTATGCTATTTCAGATTTACTCTATGCATTGTTATGGTTGTCATGGATAATTCGTTGCCCTCTTATGTATTGGGAAGAGGGGTAGAGAGCTTAGCCCTTATTTCAGTAGTATGATGATAGAATGAGGTCTCATTAATCCCCAATTAATTGCGGCCTGTGTATAAGAGCCCACATGTGCTGAGGGCTTAGGGGCCAGACTGGCTTATAAGGATAGCCACATCCCATAGCGGAAGACTCCCTCTGGTGTGTAAGGCCTACCGGGGAGGCATTGCGAGTTAGGCCTAATACTCGTGTGGACTGATTGTGCTCCTGAGTATGGGTTCGACACGCGTTAGGACAAGTGGCCATTGCCAATTTGGATGAAGTTCCTATTGGGATGGTGCAACCTCCTTCAATTGGGTTGAAGTCGAGTACGGGCATTGGACGCCCTCTAGCTTGCCCACTATGGCTTGGACTGTCTGGTGGGGAGGGATCCCTTACCTGTCTCATCGGGACTGGGGAGATGCAATGCAACCCAGGAGTAGCCCCTTTGGCTATGCCCCCGGCAGACTACGATCAAACCCCGACGTTCATCAGCGTATCTGCAAAGTATGCACAGGAGGAGCGGATGGAGTGGACAACCCGACGACCATGCTCTATGCCAGCCAAATCCATTGTTATGATTCTGTCTGCACTGATCTCTGGAGACCCAAACCAACAGTCATACTATGAATCTGAGCCTTGAGTAGGATTTCCTTTCTGTTATGATGTTATGCTACTGCAGGTGATATGGTGATTCCCACCCTTTGTGGTGGTATTGTTTATATATACTTGTTTGTTGTACTTATGTATGTTTACGCCTTCGAATTGCCAGGTGGATCCCGAGGGAGACGGGATCAATGACACGTCCAGTCCTCCCACATAGTTCTTTGCTCACCATCAATGAATCTACGTCAGATGGACGACCTCTTGTTGGCACGGTGGCTAGCAAGGGGAAATACTCCAATTCTTATACGGTGGGAGCATCGTACATTAGCTGGGGATGTCACAACTTCGTACTTTGAGCCAGTGGCCAAGAAGAAAAGAGTCTCATGATTTCATAGTTTTAGTTTCTCATTTTTTCATTTCTATGCAACATCTCTAGGAGGTTGCAAATGCGCCCCATATTGCTGAAACATCACTAACAGTAAATGGTATATTGTATGTCATTGATACTGGATATGAAAAAATCAAGTTCCATAATCCCGAATGGGTATGAATGAACTTCAGGTGTTTTCTGTCAGCTATGCTGTCACTGATCAGCGTGTCAGCTGAGCAAGTAGAACTGGTCCTGGCACCTGTTATAGGCTGTACACTCATGCAGCTTATCTGAATAAGGTGCTTTAAAATCCAGTACTAGAAGTCCAGCAGAGGAACTTAGGGAATGTGGTATTGGTTCTCAAGTCCCTTAATATTGAAAGCCTTCTTGATTTTGAGTTTAAGGACCCACCTCTTCGAGAGAAAATTTTGAATTTAATGTATCAGCTTTGGGTCCTGGGTACACTTGACAATGTAGGCAGGCTTACTGCATTGGGATGGCAAAGGGTAGGATTTCTCCTTGATCCACCTCTGACAAAAATGCTGCTTATTGGTGATCAATTGCATTGCGTGGATGAATTGTTATCCGTGCCATCTGTGTTATTCAGGCCCAAAGATAGGGTTGAAGATAGTGATGCAGGGAAAAGTTTTTTGTTCTAGAAAATGACCATTTGACATTATTGAATGATTGTTTATGCTGAAAAGAGCCTATAAACTCTGTGATAGATCCTAAATATAATGATTCAGTTTACCAAGAAGCACTTTTCTAATTATCCCACAAAAAGTACATTACCAATACTTGTATTTCTTGATTCAATGTTCTAAAGCTCTTGTGCTAATCTACTTCTAGGCAGTTGTCTCTTGAAGCTATAAATGCAAGAGCAGAAGGCATCCACACAACAGGGTCTGAATGAGGTTGGATCAAAGAGATACTGTAGAGATAATCTGGTGCTTGGAGTCACAAGATCAATAAAGAGATGTCAGTTAGCGTTCAAAGTTGTTTGAACATTTCTTGATACCAATAAGGACCAATTCAAGGAACGAAATGCCAAAAATCGTGCAGACAAAGGTTAAATTTGAATGGCGCCTCTACTGTTTATTTGAAGGGTAAGTTTGAAACTTGCCTTTTGAAGTGAATGGCATTTTTTTGTAGTGCCAATCAACTGCATGGTAAGATCTTTGATCGACATTCAAACAAGTCATAAATTAGACAAAAAAAAAATTGTTTTAAATTATAAAAGTTCTCAAAAAACTTTACTGTCAAATACAAACTTCATAAAACATTTATTTTTCAATAAAATGATTGTAAAATACTCTTAAAATAGAGATATTAAAACAGGTAAATAAAAGTTACAACACATGTATTTCAAGTCGCCTATATGCAGATATATACGTACAATACTTAAAACTAGTAATTTTATTGCATTTTTTTACATTTAAAATTACTCAGCAAAATTATTTATTTATATCTAAAATTATCAAGTAATATTTAACAAAGTTATTTTCTGATTGACAAAGTTCTTGCTTATATAACTAACATATCAAGTAATTTTTAACAAAGTTATTTTTCTGATCGCAAAGTTCTTGCTTATATAACTCACAATTATTATTTGACTTACTTATCATAAGAAGTCAGAAGTTTATCATAAAATTATTGATAACGATTTCTTATAAAAAATTCTCAAACTTTTAATATTGGTTCTTGTTTTGTGCCATTTTTGTTGTTAAAATTCTTATTTATGGTATATTATACAATGTTTATGTAAATTATATTTGTGAAATTTTAAATCTTTAATGTTATAATAATATTAGTTATTCAAACATTTAAAATATTTGATTGTATAATTTTTAAAGTCATTCTATAAGAAACAAAAATTTATACTTTTAAATGTCATTACTAAAAACTAATATTCTATAACATTTTGAGTTCTTAGTTTATATTGTAACCATATTGCCAATATTTCATACTTGACTTTTATATTGAATAAATCATTAACTACTTATATACTAGTATATATTATGTATGTATTAAAGACTTCTTACACTAATATAAAATCATGGTCGAGAATTGATAAATAAATACATAATAATTAGATAAATAATATAATTATCAAAACTTAGAATGTTTTCGAACGTAGCCATTCTAGCGAAGGGCTGATAAATTTTTTTCTTTTCTATTTAAAAAAAGGTTTCTTATTGAGCCATTCCTCCGCATACCTAAAAAAAAATGGGCCTTTTTTTAATGGTTAGAGGCCCCAAGAATGGTACGACAACATTCAAATTTAACTCCTGGTGCCAGATATAGCCATAAAACACTTTTATAATTTATCATGACAATATTCACATTAATCAGTTAGCTAGAGCCCAATATATTCTTCCAGAATCCTAAAATGCACAAAATCAATTCTCTTCATGTGCTAGCGGAAGGAGTGATCAAGATGCAATCCATGTGCAATCTATGGTTCAAGTCAGATACCTCTATGATGAATTGCAAAAGAAATAATTCGTTGCCAACATCAACAAAAAAATCAGCCAATATATGGTCTGTCAACACTCCATCGATAAGACATTAAGAGGCTTGGCACAAGGATGTTGATGGCTCATGGTGAGGAACTGATGTACTCAGGTTGCATTTTGTGGATATCCAGCAGTTATAATGCATATGTTCTTTTTCATTTTGCATACGCAACGAAACAATATAATGCCCAGCACATAACGTGTATTCTAACGTACCTTTCAACTCAAATGGGCCAGCATGATTTCGATCTAGATAAGCAACCAAAGGTTAAATTTGAATGGTGCCTCTACTGCTTATTTGAAGGGTAAGTTTGAAACTTGCCTTTCGAAGTGAATGACATTTTTTTGTAGTGCCAATCAACTGCATGGTAAGATCTTTGATCGGCATTCAAACAAGTCATAAATTAGACAACAAAAAAATTGTTTTAAATTATAAAAGTTATCAAAAAGCTATATCTATTTACTGTCAAATACAAACTTCATAAAATATTTATTTTTCAATAAAATGTTTGTAAATTATTCTTAAAATAGAGATATTGAAATAGTTAAATAAAAGTTATAACACGTGTATTTGAAGTCGCCTATATGCAGGTATATATGTACAATACTTAGAACTAGTTTTCTTATTGCATTTTTTTAAACTTAAAGTTACTCAGAAAAATTATTTGTTTATATCTAAAATTATCAAGTAAATTTTTAAAAAGTTATTTTCTGGTACTCAAAGCCCATTGCTTATATAACTAACGTATCAAGCAATTTTTAACAAAGTTATTTTTCTGATCGCAAAGTTCTTGCTTATATAACTAACATTTATTATTTGACCTTTATAAAAATATTAGAGAAATATTTTTGAATTATGCATGGGTCTAAGAGCATTTAGAACATTTTGGTATTCATCAAACCAAATCTGCTACATGATTGCCACAAAAATGTTTTAGAGTGCTATGTTAATTGTAGAAAAGAATCTCGCGTTATAACATGTGTAACCACGTTTGTTTCAGATTATATTTCCGTGGACGCTGGTGCACGCTTGTGACATATGGTAAGAAATGCCCCGTGAGGTGGGACCAGCTTGTTCAAACAGGTCATGTAACACCCTCCAATGCTTACTGATGTGGTCCAGAGCATTCGCCATGATGCGACTGCACCCAAGAGTAGCCTAGACACGAGGCAATTAGAGGGTTTATTCCTACCACACAGATTAGACTGCTTATGCAAAAGAAAATGAAACAACGAATCAATCACCTCTTATCTATTCCAACTGCATAGTTCAGAAACTAAATGTGAAACTTTACACATAAAAACATTGGGACTATGCCTTCTAATTGTCAAAATCAAAACGGAGGAATAACATGAAGATGGTATTTAACTTAAGAAAGTCGGTCTGTATTTTTCCATAGTCGAGCAAGTTAAAACCGTTGCCCTTTCAACTGCTACAACAGGATGAACACGAGATGCATTAAACAAGACATCATTCTAGAGCATACAAGTTTGCTTATTCTTCTTAGTTAGAACAATTCTTTCAACAAGCACACATGTCATTTTCACAATGCTTACTGGCTTGCATCTCAAACCTTTCATAAAAAATCTTTAGGAACATGTGTACCTCTATTCTACACTCCTGCAAGCAACAATACTGTACTGATATGGATGCTCTATGGAACTCTAATCGTGAGCATACACAAGCATGCCAAATAATATCACCATGAGCATGAAGAAATAAGCAGCAGCTGATTTTCAATTAGTAGCCAAATGGATTGTTGATTGACAATGCTAAGAGAGAAAATTAGCACAAATAACACAACATACACTTTTGGCATGGCATAAAGGTTGCCTTTTGGATGACAGATAGATTGAGACTTCCAAAATGCGCTTTGCTGCTCTACAATGGTTTTCTGTGGGATCACAGAAAATGGGTTTACACTGGGAGCAGAAATAAATCAGCTTAAAACACCTCTACAACATGCAATTTTGGGCTCCTGCCAGTTGATATTCTAGAGCATATCAGATGGTTGTAGCAACGCCAGACAGCATAACAGCAAATTACACAGTTGCATCAAAGGACATGAGGAAGACTCAGGCTGGATATTTCAGTGACATAACATACTCGTCAATGTCCCCATTTGATTGCGGTAGTGAGCCATGCTTCAGAGGGCATGATGGAATTGACAAGCTATTTGCAAGCTATCCATTACTTGCACTAATGCATTATTTCTTTGTATTCATTCAGCTGGATGTTATGGCTTTCATGGTAATGGAATGTGCAAAGATATTTTGACAAATCGAGGGAACGCACAAAGGATTATATCACCTCCTCTTTTGGACGTCTTGGGGTTCTTGTCTAAAATCAATAATAGGCACCCTCTTGCCATTGGATGGGTAGTTGCACCTGATTCTGGAGGATATCTCAAAAAGATATTGCAAGGGCCACGCTTTTCAACAGTGGTGGTAAAACCTCTTCATAGCACTCGGATGAAATGCTTGCTTTCCATCCTCAACCGCGTATACAAATTAGTTCCCTTTAGCTGATCTTTGACTATGTTGACAATATATACTTTCTTTTGGCTGATCATTTTGAAGATTACATGCTTAGCACTCGAGATTCCCCTACAAATGGACTATTAACTCCTGACATTGCAAATACTCTTGCAGATGGTATGGAAAATAGAAAGGAAAGAGTGCATCCCAAAGATTTAGAGGATGAGTGTAGGGGCCTATCATTGAAATGTACCTTTCTTATGAAATTGAAACCTTCACAAAAAGCTCATTCCTGGATGTGCTTTTAGTCTTCCAGAAAGTGAATGCAACACAATGCCTAGTACAACAAAACTCATCTCCTATGAATATTTGGAGCCAGGGTCACTCAAGCAAGAAACCAATTTGTCTATGCATTACCTGGAATGCCTAAAGAGGTTGTTATTCTTCTTGTTTCTAATTCTATGGTCCCTTCAATGGAAAAACATTCAAGGCACAGAAAAGAAAAAGAGTAAATATAGGAATAATTCTGAAGACGTAAAACGAAATAAGAAAATGCAGAAAGTGCAAAGCTATGAACCGTGCCCAAGAAGTTTCATGTTTATATGCACATTGGCATCCATTGACTCCTTTTTTTTTCCATTTCAATTACCAAAGCTTTTTTAAAACTTATCCCACAACAATGACCAAATCTGGCATAGAAACTAAGAAACAGATATTGGCTGCAAAGGTACTAGGTTTCAACGGACTCCGAAAATCCTTATAATGTGGCTACATGCATGAATAAAAGATGTTAGGCTGAACAAAATAGGGACTGGGCACAAAAGGAAGGAAACAATCTATGATACCGTTTTTCAGCAAAAAATCCTTGGGAGTATGCCTCTGTGGATAGTGGCAGACGGAGCTAAAGTTAAGAAAAAAAGAAAAGAAACACAACCATAAAACAGCCGAACCGAAGGAGACGTAAATTGCCTAGACATTTGCAGGCATTAGAAAGACAAAGAAAAAAAAAGTGTTACCTTATCCTTGCACGAACGCTTCAGACCCAGCTATGGCCACACTCTAAAGCAACAAGAGGAAGAATCCTTCAGCCCCAGCTATGGCCCCACGCTAAAACAACTAGAAGCTGCCCGATTTGAGGCTAGAATGGCCGAAACTAAGCCTAATAGGCTGAGCATGCCTCTGCTGGGGCAGATTACTGAGAAAACAACAGCATTAAACACCTCAAGGTCGCTGCCGTCTGCATAATCTAAAGCCGAACGTCCAAAAACTTTAGATTCTCCTAAATGGATTCTCGTATATAAGAGCTCCAGATTAAAAAAAAAAATTCCAAATAAGAGCTCCAGATTAGAACAAAGAACAAAGCAAGAGTAACTGCTCAATCCAAAAGATAAATTACAGGCGTCGTTCTCCAACCGATGCAATTCTTCCTATTTTTCTCCACCGTTCACTAGTTTAGATCAAAATCCAAAGGTTTATAATCAGGCCAGGTCAATTTTTAGGACACGTGGGTAGGCTAGGCTTTCAGATAACTTGAGACCCGAGGTTGGGCTGTTGCGCTAAAAAGAAAAAAAAGAAAGAAAGAAAAAAAGAAAAAAAAAATTAAAAAAAAGAGAAAAAAAAAGAAAAAATCAAATGGCAAGGGCAAAACATTCGACCCATGTTTTCCCCATACTATCAGACTAGTTAAGAGATGACTCCATTGAATGCCAATCTACTAGCCTACTAGCAAGACACATAAGCAAAAATGTTCCTTGTGCTCACTTTGTTATAAATAATGTGCCTAAGGCAATTTTGCCTGGCTTGGACATGGGGGTATAGAGAATGTGCCAGGGTAGGCAATAGAACGGTTCGGGGTAGAGGATATTTAGCTTCATGGAGCAGAAGAAGCAAGCAGTGATTTCAGGAAAATTGTTGCAGCCCAGAATTCAGGACTTTCCAGCCCAGAATTGCAGGTAAGGAAGGAGTCTTTCCCTTATACAGAATGGTGCGTGCTGCTTAAATTGAGAAGATATCCAATAATGTAGATACTTGGTTCCTTTGCAACAAATTTGTGTTGTTTTTTTCTACAACGAATAAAATGGACGGTGAGAAGGTAACCACGTACCGGACATCCCGTGGCATACATCCATCCAAAAGATCTCGCAAGCGTGAGATTCACGGTCAGGATTGCTTAAGGCTGCAACGACATCCCTTGCTCACACGCGTGGATGACAAAAATCTCCACCGTTGATTTTTGACGCAAACACTTAAACACGGACTTCTCGCTTCGGAATCGCCGACTTTATATCAAAAAATCTCCCCCGTCCGATTTTCAAAAAAGCGTTCTGAAGCCCGAAATTCGAGGCACTAGATTTTCTTGTCAAATCTCGCCGTTGGTTCGCAGAATAGGCGCGATCTTAGCCGTTGAACTGGCAGAAGGTGTGGGCCTTGGTAGGGAGAGGGGGAAGAAAGGGGAAGAGCTGGGAGGAGAAATCCGGTCCTTGATATGGTGCTCTGGTTATGGCAGGCGTCGGCTTGAATACCATTTTTTGTTGTCTCAGAAGCTTTATTCGTATGCTGCATTTTTTTCTTGATCTATGAAGCCGCTTTTTGGACTTTTCTGATACATCCAGTATCCTCTGTGGAAATTTGATCTTCCTGTTTAGGGTTATTGCCGGATCTTATCATGGGTTTTGGATTATGACGGTCTTTCAGACTCTGTCGATAGATTGGTTGATTTTTACGAATTTGAGTTAGAGATTCTTGAACACCAAATTCTGTTTAGTGGCGTTTATCATCCAGTATTTGATCAGCTTATAGTGGCGACTCCAATTCTTAATACTGGTAAGAACGAATTAAACTCTTGTTAAATGTTCTAATCTGTTTCGATTTATCTGTTTAAGCAAACGTTTTATAGGGTAAGCATGAACATGTAGAGTAATGTTTGTTTTTTCTGTAATTGTAGATCAGAGGATACAGTCATCAGCGCCTTGCTGGTACCAATCTTCTCGAACAATGTCTTCGAGAGATTGTGCTGGGAGTGCTCTACTATTAGCAGGCTTGGAGATGAATGCAGGGGAAACTGAGTTTAGCCCTTTTGAAAGAATAGATTTAAGTCTTAACCTTGCACCTCCTCCGCCTCCTAATCTAGAACTCCGTCTGGGCAGTCCTGGAGCTCCACAAATATGGCCAAGGTTCAGTGCCGAGATGTATGGGGGAAATCATGAAGATTTGGCGTCTAATCCAGAAGGTCAGGGCCAGCCTGAAGTAAATATCCATGCTTTTGTGCAATCTAGGCTTCTTCATGTGCTTGAACCTGAGAACAGAAATATGCTGGCACACTATAGCAGTAATACAGGTCCTGATGCAGTTTATGCAGAAGGTTTTTTGTTAGATTCATCAATAGGACGTGTGGCTGATAATGGCAATGGGAAATCTGACGAAGAAAAAAAAGACTTTGACTGTAATATTTGCATGGAGGTTGTAAAGAGGCCAGTTGTTACTACATGTGGGCATCTTTTCTGTTGGCCTTGTCTATATCAGTGGTTACATGTTCATTCACAAAGAAAAGAATGCCCAGTTTGCAAGGGGTCTGTGATGACTGATGATATCATTCCTATTTATGGTAAAGGTGATTCTCCAGCCCCTTCAAGGTGTTATGGCGAGGAAAGGGAGAGGATACCTCCCCGGCCGCAGGCTCGCAGAGCACACAGTTCGCATAGAGACTCTCGTATTGATCTGAGTAATTTGTCAAGGACTCAACTAAGAAACTTTTTTCTGGAGAGACTGCCTGGTGGTTCCACAGAGCCAGAAGGATTGGCAATTTACCAGTCTCTTGTTGATCGATTTTTTGATGTAGTGAGAGATCGGTATACCTCGAATGTTGATGAATTGGCAGAAGGGGTTTCAAGTATTATTAGCAGGGCACCACTTCACCCTTCTGCTGCAGAAAGTTGGGCATTTCATAATTTTATTGAAGTATTAAGCCATTTGAGGGTTGAAACAGGCCCAACTCTTGGTTTAGGGGGCTGGCTCTCAAATGACATTGATGCCTTGAGTATAGGCCTTCCAGATTTTAGCGATATCTATTATAATGGGCCAGAAGTTCGTCCAGTGAGCCAACCAGAGCTTATTTGGTCTGATTTGGATCAGTTAAATGGAGGCAGTGTTCTGATTTCTCCATATGGATTCTTTGCCCCCCAAATACTGTAAATCAGCAGGGATAACTGCAGACGTGATCTCTTTCGCTTATCTGATTCATCTTGCAAAGCCTCTGTATATTTCATTGGCCAACAACCTGGCTTTGTAGCCGCTTTCTTTAGGTATACAGTCTAGTGGCAGTGTAGGGTATTATAGCACATGAATTTGTTTGAAAGGAAGGAGCAAGCAACGGACTAAATATCCTACATAATAACAAAATTTTGCCATTCTACTTGATCAGTGTTTTCTTTGGTTTAATCCACTTGCTATGACAGATCGATAATGCGCATACAAGACTCTTTGTTTTCTTGATGCTTGTACAATGCTGGTGTAGCCTTTTGACCTAGATGGCTTAGATGGTACATTCTTTCACTTATGTTATACGTTTGTAATTTCACTGTAACTTATAACCCTGATTCATTATGCATGTTATAGACTTTATGCACGGTTGTGGAGGCAATTGTTTAGCCTTATTGGTGTGTGGTTAACATGATTTTGAAAGACGAGAATTGCTGCCTTGAAGATTTTTATGCAGGATCCTTATGAGAGACCAGCAATCTGGTGTTGTAGCAGGACTTTTGAACTTACTCTGACTGTGTTTTCCTTACTGAGGATATGTAGGAGTGGTTACCTGAATTGAGTCATAAGGACGGGGAAAGTTGACACAAAAATGTATGACTAAATGTTTTAAACAAAATTAAATCGACATGCGTATTTTGAAATCAAGTTTCGGTGGAGGAATGCATTACAAGTAATCACAAGCACTATATTCCTAAGTTTGTAGATCTGAGGTGATTATGTGTTGAGATAGTCTTCGGCATAACTTGATCACCAACTGACCATAAGGTCTGCCCTATCAATGATTAACAATTCTGTATTCCAGTTTGTTGAGTATAAGGTAAAGGCGTGTTCTCAACATTGGTATACAACAGTACCTCATCCTATTGTTAATTCGTTAAATATCATCTAAGGTAAGACCAGATAAGGTCTGAATTGATTGCAGCAAATATACTGTTATTCTCTGAAGCTCGAAAGATTTACTCAACCACCATTATTATTGTGTACCACTTATGGCTAAAGCTCCTTTGGTGTTTGCATGAAAGCTTTGGCTAATAGATCAAAGGGCCTTGGATGTTGTAAGGCGCATATATAAAGAATCCCTCAAGGTGGTAATCCAATCACATGCTATCGCAGTAAACCAAGTTAAAAACAATATGGATTGCCCACTCCACATTAAATTCCACATAAGAAAATAAAGGTTGGAGAAAGGGAATATTTAACAAATATAAATATGAATTTCAAAACATTTCGTCAGCCACTAAACAATAAAATGGAGAACCAAGAATATGATAGCACAAAAACTAGAGATTACTCAAATTGAGAAGTTAGCAGTTACATTCCTTTAGATGTT
Organism: Isoetes engelmannii; assembly: GCA_011763485.2. Taxonomy (NCBI): domain Eukaryota; kingdom Viridiplantae; phylum Streptophyta; class Lycopodiopsida; order Isoetales; family Isoetaceae; genus Isoetes; species Isoetes engelmannii. The sequence goes on from JAANSK020121013.1 coordinate 12,068, forward strand.
TTCCAACTGACAAGTAAGAGATCATAGAGCAGATAGAAACATCATGATACATAAGATGACATCAGTTCATAGAGATGCAGTTTATACAGTTACCTATAGGCTTTAGGTTGGGGGTTAGGGTATAAGATAGGTGCAGGACCATGTTCACTTACCATGGCTTCCTCAAGCACAATTTCCATCTTGGTCATATTCATGTCGGAAACTTGACGTACCTTCTTCACATTTTCAACATCTTTGGGTGATAGGTCCGAAACTTGACGCGCCTTCATTGGGCTTACGGAGGTACGTTTGCTGCGTTTCCTTCTGGGTATTGTAACAGGCAGGATCCTATCCATATCTTCTCCATCAATCTATCTTCATGTTCATCTTCATATCCCCATTCTTTATATTTATCTTCTGTAAATCCAGATTCATGTGCTCCATGGGCTTCAAACCCATATTCTTCATACTCACAATCGTGAGCCTAATACCCCTAACCTTCAAATTCAGACTGCTTACCTTTAGTTTGAGGCAGAAATTCCAGGTGCCCGACGGAGCTGATTTTCGCCTTCACATCTTGAGGCTTGAATGCCTTACATTCATCTTGGCATGAAAGTTCTTCAAATTTCTCATAAGCACGGTTGGGGTTAGATATAAACAAAGGGAAAGAGAATTGGCGGCATACTATTTGTCCACTTCAACATACCATTCAATGTATTTCCACTCCAAAATTAAAATTTTGGCCTACCTTTGGCAAGACTAGCTAGTATCACTCTATCTTTGCATTTGAGGACAAAAGTTATATAGTCCCCAACTTCATAGAATTCATTTGGATCATCAAAAATCACCCCACTAGACTGGTCTTGCTCATAATCATAAATCGCCACGGTGTAGCCATCGGAACTGAAAAAACCTGAAGAAGAGCCCATAAGTTCATTGTGGAGAACACCATTATCGTCCCATGTCCCTCCCTTCCTCGTGTAATTCTGATTCTAAAGCCAAAATCATATAGGCACCTGATGACTTATCTACTACCATGTCTGCTGGAACGAAGTTATCAGAAGGGCTAGATATAGTCTTCCATGAATTGATTAATGGATTCCCAACCTCATACATTAGTATCCCATCTTTTTTTCTAGACATGCATACAAGACCTCCATCATTAGCATAGACAAACCCTGGGTGATGCAAAGCCAGAATTGTGCTTCTGCAAACAAAAAAATAGTCAATGCTCGAATATGGAACATGTGGCTCCCAATCAGGGTCCTATTGTGTAAGGTACAATATGGTGTGGATGACAAAGCCTAGCATTGAGTTCCTTAAAATACTGGGAAAACTCAATTGTATCTCTCCAATTTTTGCAGAAGATCCCTAACCTGTAGAAAAGCTAAATGGGATTAAATAGGGATTGAATGGGTTGAAATGTCCTGCCAAGACTCTGTTGGGTTATAACTGAGCTAGTTCAAAGTACCCGTAATCAGTAAGACATCTAACAAGAAAAGAGGGTGTGGGAGATATGGATTCACAATGTTTCCAATACGACTGGGAAACAAGAACTGTGTTCCAAAGCTTACATATAGCTCTAAGAGTGAGATGATAACACAGAGGCAGGCGAGGCAGTATATGGAATAATAAAAGATAAAAAGAAATGCTATTCCACAAAGCTGGATTAAGCTGAGGAGCTACCATATCCATGTTCTTACATGAAGAAGAAGCGACCACTCGATCTTGATAGGGTTTAGAACTTACTACGCCAAAAAAAAATCACACGGAAGATTTTGCTCGCGATAATTAGGTGCTAGCATGAGCTTGAACTTGGTAACAAAATAGGCGACATCATCTTCGTTGCCAGTGATCTGCACATGCTAGACAAAATCGTCTTGCTTCATATGGGTGCTAGAGAATGTGTAGGTCGTGGATAGGTCTGGTTTGATATGCTCTAGAGCTTTGGTATACTTAACAAGAGTAGGCCATCCCCATCCTTGGAGTTCTAAGGATCCCTCAGATCCTGCAGGAGCATAGAAGAGGCTCGTCTGTGTCTTGCAGTAGGGCTTCGCTCCTGCTTCATCCCAAGAGGGCTAGTGATCAATGCTTCATCTCAAGAGGGCTAGTGATCATCACATCACAGATTGACTAAGTGAATGAAAATTGTCATTTTGTTAACAGGCATTCGCTCTTCACGGGCAGAAGACCACCCCATCTTCAAGAACCTTCAAAGTAGCCATGAGGCAGGGTGAGGAACCGGCTATGCCCCTGTTAATTTGGAGCAAATTAATTTGGGTGTGGACGGCTTTGCCTATGAAGTAGGTGGCATCTTGAAGCATTCCCTCCATGAAAGCCAGTATGAATAGCCATCTAAGAAATCATTATGATTTATACGTCAAAATATATTGCCTTCATATCGAACTTGCTCAAAGGAACACTTCCTTCACCATAAATCACGAAATCATCCAGATGTTTGGCATGAGGAGTTGGAGTTCAAGCATTGCTGCTGGTTTCAATGTTAGTTCAAGCATTGCTGCTAGTTTCAATGTTAGCTCAATATATTTTCCATTCCCACGTTGAATATAGACAAGGGGCAAGATGTTGAATATAGACATGCATACAAGGCATAGAGTTCGCCTTGCACCATGTCTACATTCAATGTGGGAATAGCAAATATATAGAGCTCACATTGAAATCACACAGCTTTGTGGGCATCAAAGGGCTTGCTGAAATTTTAATTTTATGCACATCCCTTATATAAAAAATATTTGCCCCTGTTTTCAGCATTTGGCGTGTGGGATATTTGGCTTTAACCAAATGTTCATACAGAGCAGAATTCTGGGTGTTGTCACTGCCGGGAGCAGGGTCGAAACCTCAAGATTGGTCTATGTAGTGCAGGGCTCCGGCCAAAAATTCCGGATTGTTGTGATTGTTGCAAAATTTCTGAGCACCATTTGTATCGTTCTTCACCAAGAGACAATGCTTATAACTAGTGGGACCTAATCACGTTCCATAGTGGATTAATGGCTGGTTTTGGCCAGATCCGGGCATTCTGAAGTTGTTCAGGTGTCGTAAAAATCTGTAACAAATCCGGCTCTCCTGCCTTTCATTCTTACTTCTATTATGCGTCCAAGGGTTTATTAGGATTGGATGCTATGTACACGAAGGAGAACATTTATATTTCTGACTGGAAGACCTAGGGGACAGAAAATAGTGTCGGAAAATAGTACTTTCTTTTTCTCATGCTGGCATCTGGGTTGCATGCACAAATACCTTTGGGCGCATCGCAGATTGTAAGCAAGTCGCAGGTGCTATTTATCTTCATGATGCCAGGTTAACGGATTTGATTTTTTCGTGATTTTAACTGTGGAGTTCTTAGTCTTTTTTAATTAAAATTTGTCTGCCCCAAGCAGATTTCATGGTAGCCTTGGGTCACTATATTAGACATCTATGCCCTAATACATTTTGGAATATTGGTTTCTATGGTATCAACTCAGTTCCCAGCATAGGCTTGCAGCATCTTGCTCATGTAGTTCAATTGGGAGATGTAAAAGAATTGGCCAGTCTATACTAAACCTTAAGTAAGACATCTCTTGCACAGACCTTTTAATATAGAGCTTTTAGCCTTCTTGTCTAGAGGTAGTTTCTAAGAGCATTTTTTATGCAGGTATGCAA
>JAANSK020121124.1:0-26385 GCA_011763485.2 Isoetes engelmannii
GGAGGCAGGCGTCAATGTAGTTCCGTACATCCCATTTTTGCTTCAAGAGATGGATTGTCACATATATGCAGACATCGCATCAGCAGTGCACATATTTGCATATCTTTATGGATACATCTCTTTTTACACCTTAGAAACTTTTCAAGATTAGGAGTATATTTAGTTAGTTCAGTTCAATTATGTTCATGAATGTGTTGTTTTCATAAGTTAGTTTCATGTTTGTAGTTAGCTGGACTGATAAGGAGATAGTATCAAATGATTCAGAAAAGAAAATAATTGTTAATGCCCCTATCAAGTGTCTTCTGCATGTTCATTTTCTAATACTTTCACTTGCCAAGTCAATCCAATCAGCATTTGTCCTTTGCTTCCTCAATTTTTCATGTGCAGGATCCTATAAGCCCCTATATTTCACCAAGGGTGCTGCCGAGGTTGTTTCTTAATGAGCTTACATGTTTCCATGGCAGGTGCACCATTGTTCCATCTCTATCCATCTATCTCAAGTGGTACTACCAACTGTCATAGCCTCTTTTCCTTGCATTCACTTCCTACATCACTCTACTCTTCAGCTTTACCATCATAGCAGAGTTTCCTCTTGGTTGCCACTGAGTTTGTTTCCTAATGAGTTTACATGTTTCCATAGTAGGTGTGCCCTTGTTCCATCTCTACTCATCTATCTTAAGTGGTCCTACCAGCCATCGCATGTTACTCCTCTTTGCATTCACCTCCTATAGCACTCTGCCTCTCAGCTTCACCATCATAGTAGAGTTGCACTTTCCTGAAAATGATTAAAAGATATACATTTTCTTGTTTTGGCGAGATCCTAGCACTTGCACATCTTTCTTAGTTCAGTTGCACCCTCATATTTCCCATCTCACATCTCCACTACACCTCACTCACATCATATCATCATCATACTCTCACTTATTCCACCTCCATGCATCAACTACACCTCACTTACATCATATCACCATCATATTCTCACTTGTTCTATCCTCTTACATTCATCACCCTCCCTACACATCATATTCATACTCATTCTCCCTTATTTTTCACTAAGAAGCAAAGGCACAAGATGAAGACCCCTTTGTGGTGATCATTTTGGTATCTTATGGCTGAGGGGACCAGCCATTTTCTTGTTTTGGTGAGATGTTGCTCCCAGAGGGCAAATACTAACCTTTGGTCTATGCACTTGGACTAGGTCAAACCATTCTTGAAGACTTGATTGAAACTTGGAAGATCTTGGTAGTCAACATTGGTATGAAGGTCAAAAGAAGTTCATCTTCAAGGTCAACACAAGGCATTCAAGGTCAAACCCCATTGAAGGTACTTTATTTGAGGTCAAAATGTCTATTCAAGATTATGCTCTAGAAGAATCTGAATTTTGAAGTTTGGAAGATGCTTATTTGAAGTTTGGAAGATAGAGTTTGGAAGACCCCTTTTGTATGGTTTCAAGCTTAGCCACTTTTCCATGCCCACACCTATATTCTTTCTCCCTTCCTCCCATGATCCTCATTTGCACCTCTCCCTTTAGCCATTTCTCTCATTTCCATTTCTACATTTCATTTTAACCTACCTTTGCATTTTTGCCTAGCGATTTTTTTTCCCTTTACATTTATGCTTTGTTGTCCAACTCCACCATGCCCCATCTCACCTTATTTTCCTTTGTCAAAAGATTTTACCTAACCTATTTCCGCTTATTAAGAGATTTTGCCTAGCCTGTTTACTCATTTTCCTACACTCATGCCTTTTTGTAATATTACCCTTTTTATTAATGTCACTCCCTCTGCTTTTTCATCACTAGCACCAGTCTACTTTCATTACCCTTATTGTCTTACATCTTTTTCCACTTATGTGTGAAACTGTTAGGTCTTGTGGAAGTGGTGGAGTTGGAAGGCGTGATTGGGGTCGTTGGGTGCTTGTTTGGGGACATGCTCCCCCTCCTGCCGGATCGGGCTGTGTCCCATAGGCTCCCACAGCCAGGGAAACTGGTCTTGCGCATTCTGTCCATGGTTGATCTTCTAATAAACTTGCACACAAAAACATGGTTGCATCAGTAAAGACAAAAGGGAGAGATCAAATGCATCAGAAGGTGAAGCGCAAACCTTGGGCGCCCCTAATGGTGTCGATCTGCCTCGCCTGGATAAAGAGTATCTTGGAAGCCTTAGTATTTATACAGAAAAGGCGAGTAATCGTTCTGCCAATGCCTGGACTGCTTAGATTTCCTAAAATTTAAGGTCTTAATGGTCGCTTGCAACATTTGCAGCACCGCCAGAGAATGTTCCAGGCATTTTGAGTGTATGTGGATGAGGAATTAGGGAAGAACTTGGAAATTCAGAGTTGAAAACTTGGCAACGGCCCGCCAGTTTTGGGGCGGTTACCGTTAGCCACTAGCACGGTAGCTGGCACAACTATACATGTAGGGGGTCATTGGGGTGGGCGACCATGGTAAAGGCATGAGGCAAATTCAATTGACCAACGATCGTTCATGAGAGGCCGACGATCGGTCAAAGGCCATAAGGTGGTCTCAGGAGCACACCTTGGCACTTTCGGAGGACCATAGGCCTGGGGGTTGCAAGCTTGCCGCTCGTACAAAAGGGGGCCTTGCTATAACGTAAGGGGAACTCGAACCCCCCTTGATTCAACCCCCCCATGACTTTGCAATCGTTGACTTTCTGGGGACAATTCCTTCAGTAATATTGCAGTTCACAATCCGAACCTCCCGACGGATTGTCAAACGCGTCCATATTGTGTAAGTTGGGGAAATTTGCTTCTTAAGTGCACGGAACATGGCATCCCTACCCTAGGCACATTTGAGAGACCACAATAATACTTTTAGAGCCATGGCATGGGGAAAATAAAAAGTATATAGCAAGGTGGTATGGCAATGAAAGAGGCTTTCGGCAAAAGAGTTGGAGATGCAAAGAGTGATAACGTAAGGGCATAGATAGATAAATGGGCTAGGCAAATTTCTCGAGGCATGGTGAAAATGGGAACCAGGCACATGCGAAAGAAGGAGAAAGTGGCTAAGCAAAAATGCAAAGGTGGACTAAATACATGTAGAAGGAGAAAGTGGCTAAGCAAAAATGCAAAGGTGGACTAAATACATGTAGATGTGGGAATGAGGGAAATGGCTAAGATTTGGAACCATAAGTAATGGAGTCTTCCAAACTCTAACTTCCAATCTTCAAACAAATGTCTTCCAAACTTTATAACCTACTAGAGTCTTCTAGGGCATATTTTTGACGAAGTATTTTGACCTCAAATAAAGTACCTCTCATAGAATTTGACCTTGAATATTTGAGTTGACTTTGAAGATGAACATCATTTGACCTCCACATCAATGTTGACTATGCTCTTCCCACGAAATCAATTTTGATGGTCAAGATCTTCCAATTTTGATGGTCAAGATCACATGGTGAATGTAGGGGATTGATGTGCATATAAGGCATGGAATAAAATGATGTAGAATTATGATAGATGGTGCGAAAAGCATGAAAGGAATGTGTAGAGGGAATGGCTCTAGGTGAATGGTGTAAGGCGGCCTTGTCATATTAAAAACGTGAACCAATAATTTGAACCAATGAGGAATTTGTTAAATATCAAGCGAAAAATACCATGTTGGAACTTGGACTTTGAAGTCTTCTATATTTTAACTCGTGATGTGACTCTACATAACTCTTCAAATGCTTCCATGTTTGGCATTCTGCACTAATATCCTCTTGTAGTGTCTTCAAATTTTCTTAACACAAATGTAACAACACTAGCATGTTGCCATAGTATTAGTGTGGCATTAATTGCCCTTATATATTTCTATATGAAGGCAATTGGCGATTGGCATTTGCAATTTAAAAACCAAAATAACTTATTTTGATGGCAAAAATGCCAAAAGCAGCAGCCCTGGTAGAGACCACCAACATGTGCCACATCAATGTGCCAATTACCATTGTCAACTTTGTGACTATAGGTTAAACTTTAGAAATGCACTCATTTATAGAGATAATTTTAGAAATGCAATCGATTCTAGAAGACTGAAAGAATTTGATGTTTAATTGAATGTAAATGGGACCACCTTGTGGAGAGTTGAATTGTTCGAAAAGAATTTTAATGTTTTACAGAAACAATTTAATATATTTTCACGTAAGAGAGCGACCAAGGATAAACCATGTTGTGGTGAGAAGACCACCAATACTCGTATGTACAAAGAAGCGATCAAGTATAAAACCATATACAGATATACCAACCGTAATGTTCGACAGGTACGTCACTGAAAAGTTCACGCCGTACAAGAATTAGCTAATTTGAATAACGGGACTCCTTGTGAGAACAACAGCATAGACACGTAAGTTGCAATGACATTCATAATGCATATAATAAAAATTGCTTACGAAGTGGCACATGGTTGAATTGATCAGCAAACAACACAGAATCTGTTAGATCTAGTAGAATGAACGTATGTGAATACCCTATGATACATGTTGTCTAACCTCTCAATGATTGTGGTAATCTTGGTATGAACTTGGGCAAATGTTCAAACTTATCTGATGGCAATCAAACTTTCAAAGTTTGCACCCTCGATCTTTCTTTCACGATTTTTTTTTTTTTTGAATGCAGGGGCTAATGCTCTGCTGTGTACAGGCTTTGTATTAGATGAATAAACCTAGAATGAAGATTCCTTAGATGAGTGTTCAAGCATATTGTCATTGAAGGGCAGTGCATATAGAGTCCGGGGAATCTACTTGCTGGTTGAGCTCTCTTTGCCATATATATAGGCCTGTGTACCATTGTAAACATACCAAAAAATTCAAAATTTTGTAAATGCATATGCGAAAGAGAAGGCATTGATCTCTACAATTGAGTCATCAATAATCACATTCACCGCAACTTGTTCCATTGTTATACTCCTGCACTAACAACTGAATAATCGACCATCTCTGCTCCTTCTATGTAATGTAATGTTAGACTGACTTCTTTCTTTTGCTCTCCTCTCTGGTTGGATAGCTTGTGGTACTATCATGTCGTCACACCTATTCCTACACAATTGTAGATCTACCCTTGCTCTTTTTCAATCTCAAGAGCAGCTTCAGAGCCTCAGAAATTAGAGAAAAAGAAAGCTGAAAAGAAAACTTCTGGTCGAAGGAACACTTCAGAACTGTAAGATACTTCGATTGGCTCAAAAGCAGACTTCCACCTTGTTTGCATGCTCACATTGAAGTCCACTTCCCATTTCATTTAGCGGTTCCAAAGTCCATGGCTATGAACCAGATTCTACAGGTTATAAGGCTGCTTCCAAGTATACCCGTCATCAATACATCCTAACAACTTACACACTATTTGAAACTACAAAGGCCTCCATGTGAATTACCTCCGGGAGTGAAATTTCTGTATACAGGAACGCCCATCTATTTACTGAACATTAACCATGCCGACGCGCAGGGCACGGAGGCATGGTTGGCATGCCCAGTAAATGAACGTCCCTATCAGTTGTCCATTCTGCGCCACGTGTCATAAACCCAATGGTTGAGGCCAAGGATGTTAGCAAGGAGTGTTTAAGTAACAAAACCAGAATGGAAGTAAATGGGGATTTCTGGGAACGAAACTGAAGAAACCCTGTGTGCATATATGTTAGAATGAAAGAGATACACGAGATGGCTAGGCTATGAGTAAACTGGATAAGAAACTATAAAGCATGACTATGGCTTTATAGGGAAGCCATGTCAGCGACATAGGTGTCATATTCTAACATCCCCCCGATGACTAGCATGACTCAAAACATAAAAAAGAAACTAGAAATCCTAGGACTAACATCCCCCCTGAGATGTAACACGTCCTGAAATTCAGCATATAAAGCAAGCTTAACCACATAAATAACCATGGCTGCCACTGGATCTTGACTTTAAACCATACCCTCCTGCTCCTGTACCATTCTCTGTTCTTGGAAATACAAGGGACCGTATAAAACAACTTTTGTCTCTGTAATAAACTATACTCATGCATAGAAGCCTTCAGCTCAAGGTTACAGCTAAACCCATGTAAGTGCCCTGCTGAATTCTGCAAACATGTACAACTAACAAGACTTTCAGCAGTAAATGTTTTTGTATCCTCTACTTGGCAACTTAAACATCTTTCAGCCATAAACGGTAGCACTTGTAACTCATAATACTCCTTAGGTAGACCAACTATATCAAGTGTTAGTGATTTGCTTTAGACGCTGCCCTGCTAATGCACTACTGTCAGAAACCAGATCATCTCTCTTTGAAAACTCAGAATTATGTAGAACAATTAACATCTGATTTCTTTTATGCAGACAACTGTAGCTAATTTTCAACCTCTTGTTCGATTCTCCAACATCTGTATAAGGAACATACCCCAAATACTCAGTCAAATTAGAATGATTCTCCATCCTCTCATCATGTGGACAAGCAAATGGAATATGTAAAGTTATGTAAAGTGGCAGCTGCAACACATGATGATTAACCTGAAGAAGAATGGAAGAAAATTCATCTGTCTGGACATCAAATTCCATCCAAGGAGACTCATCAACCAGCTCCTCTTTTACTTCTAATATGCCGTGTATATTTTCTGCAGATTGCTCTTCTAAAAATTGATCCATGATTTCACTACTACTATGAAGGCAAGTGTTGTCTAAAACTTCAAATTGCCATCCCATATCAAATAATAGTGATTGAAAACTATCTTCATGCTGTAAATCTACCCTCCTCTTGTTTGGTCCATGAAGCTTGCTCTGCTCCAAGATGTTCCTCAATTTTGTAATCATCATGGCAAAATATATGAGCAAGATCTTCTTGATGAACATCAGTGTCACCTTTCCTGCCTGCCACAATTGCAACCTCATCCCAAACATCAGCAAGTGGAAGGAAATGATTATCATGAACAGCAATATCCGAGACAGTTAAAATAGAAGGTAAGGGTCTATTCGCACCCGTGTGTTAAGTTTAGGTAAGTTAACTCACCATTAAGCTAAGTTAATGGTAACTAAGTGATTGCTCTCGCACCAAAGCTAGTTAAAAAAAGTAGTTAAGGCTAACTTAACTGAAAACCACTTCGCACTCGATTAGTTAAATAATTTGGTTAAAAATAACTTAACTAGCTAACTAAATGCTTTCCCACATGTCTAGTTAAGTTAGCCAAGGACAAAAAAAATTAAGCACATTTAACTAATGAGGTCACTTTAGCTTTTAGTGCTATTTTCTATTTTAGTTTTGCTAACTTAACCAGACATAGTGCGAAGACAAGTTTAGTTAGTGTTTTTGGTTCAAAAGGTTAACTAATTCTTAACTAAGTTTCTTAACTATATGCTAACTTAACTAGTAGTGCGAATGTAAATTTGGTTAAAAACCATAATTTAACTTAAGCGCTGGTGTGAATGTACCCTAACTCCTCTAAGTTGTCCACAGACGACTTCTTTGCCTGATCTAGATCTAGGTCATGGATCTGCCCAAATTCAGACCTTAGATAATCCCACAACTCCTTGGCAGTAAGGAATGATTTTTGCAAAACCCTTGAATGGATAGTAGCATCAATGGTATACATCATGGATTTGTAAACTTTGTCTTCATCATCAAGAGTAACTAAACAGTTATTTCCTCCCACAACATGCCATAAACCTTCGGCTATTAATGACCAGGTCATTTGAATTCTCCATTCTTCATGATTATGAATGGTTAACAACTTACCATTCAGAGGAGCTATAAGCTGATAAAGCTGCTTAGCAGACTCAGTAGAAAAATAGACCATGATTAGATTGTCCGGCAAAGTTATATCACATGTATAATAGCACAAGTCTGATACGACTGAAATCTCGTTAGAAATTCAAAGAAATCTCACATAAAGTCGTTGATCATGAGATTTGAAGACTTCAACGGGCCAACTCCAGATCCGAATTGCCACTCAACCTTAAGAAACTATGCACTCAATTCCAATTCATAATCCAGCAGTTTACAAATCTGGTTCCCTCTGCCGTAACTTCAAATCTCTGTGATTTTGCACTGAGTAGCCATAAATAACCAACATATCCTCGATCATCCTGTTCCAGAAATAGAGCTTCCAGACATAGCTCCTACGTTCAACAAATTCCTACGAAAATGGACCCCGATCACTCAATATTTGACACCATGGCATGCAAGAACGTCATTCCGGCCCATAGCTCCAGTTCCAGCATCTAACCCGCCACATGGCATACACACATTCATGCCAAGTCCAGTTCCGTCCCTAATCCTTGTAAAGTTGACCAACAGATCCCGACCAACCTAGGATGTGACTGCAGATCCAAACCCTAATGCTGCGCAAATACGAACACCCAAATACATAATAAAACAAACAGGCAACTCCTCCTTTCCAATATCCGATCAATTTGCCAAGTGGCACGGACTCGCATCCGACTTCAAACCACGCTCCAGATCCGACCCAGATCTCAGGGATCCAACTTCAGTTCGCCAAACGAACAGTCAGCATTAATCGGGCCGGAAATATCCAACCGATCACCAATCCTATTATCTTCACCAATCTTCAGACTCGACCAAATCGATCAAACCACAAACACAACCCTAAGCAGACGAAGAATCTTGCAAGGTTAAAGGAATCTCTGCAGAGATTTTCCAAGTTTTCTTTCTAGACCCGCAGCACGTTCTAGACCCGTTCTAGACTATTCTTGCACAATGCAAGAAAAAATGATGCCAGTTCCTCTGATCAGACCCGTTACCATGTTCTGATCCCATCTGCTATAGTCCTGCACTCATTTCATCCCGCATTCTAGCTCTGTGTGCATATATGCTAGAATGAAAGAGACACACGAGATGGCTAGGCTATGAGTAAACTGGATAAGAAACTATAAAGCATGACTATGACTTTATAGGGAAGCCACGTCAGCGACATAGGTGTCATGCCTAGTCATCTAAAGGTGGTGACATGTAATATGTCATATTCTAACAGAAACATCACCACATGGCGACAGAAAATAGGGCAGAATGGAGACTAACTGGTTCTTATGTACGAGTGAAGTTTTGGCCTTCTTAAGGGTTAGTAACACCATCTTCTGTGGGACAGTCCCTGAAACTGGATAAAGCAAACTTCCACATCCAAATTCTTTTGAAAGGAGGAATTGTACACCTCGATATTGTCAGAATGGAGTGTAGCTGGTTGGACATGGATACTTAAAGTCCTCCAAAAAGTGTATCAACCAAGGCAGCTGTACAGTGACTCTCAATTCCAATAGACTTGTCCCATGCGAGTGATGACCTCCAAATAAGGAAACATACTCAGCAATTGCAACACTTGTTTTTCTGCTGTCATTCTCCCAAAAAAAAAATGTTCTGCTGCTCTCTAGTGACTAAGCTTGTAAGTTTTACTGCTTCCTAGTGCCCGAGTTTGGGGTTTAGCACGTATCTGGACAGTGTACCACACACTAAGTCTGGCTAGTAGCTCAGATCCTCTGACAAGGCTGAGGCAGCCTTATGCTACAGTTAATAGGAAGGGCTCATCCATCTTTCCATTACAAGTTTAGCTTCTGACATGATTCATAAAATGGAGCAGTTTTCCATATGAAATTTTGCTAACAATATTCAAGCGTATTTTCTGCTGAGTAAGGAAGAATACCCTAGCAATACCCTGGGCTTTGCTGCCATACCTTCTCCTTAGCAATATGCATTAAAGCTTTAATTTCAAAACTCTTCTTCAAAGAGTTCTGGGACTAATTACTGCCATCTACTTTACGGATCATATCGTCCCACAGAAAGAAGCATGCTATCAATATGACCACTATTATGCCTATAGTAAAAATCAGGATCTGCTCTCAATTTGATGTAAACCATGTATATTTGGACTAATCTTCTTATGCCAACACCTCAGGTGATTTTTTCAACCAATCGTGCTCTTCAGTCTGTACAAATGACTCTCTGGTCCTTTCGACTTGAAATCCAGGTGGTGGTTGCATAAATATCTCCTCGAGATCACCATTGATTTAAAATCCATGACATAGGCTTGTTTAGTTGCAAACTGGATAGGAGCAATATGAGAAGAGGCTCTTCCTGCAGAATTAAAGCTGTCATAATCAGAGATCCGATGAGAAAATTCATCTTCAATAAAGTGTGCTCCTTGAAGCAAAAACCTTCTTGCTAAGGGATCATACCATCTCCATCCTTCATATTTGCAGGTATCTAATTTCATGCCATACAAGCACTCATAAGATGTAGCAGGTATGATCGGACAGACAAGTCGAACAAGAAAGACATAAATAAGATTTCAAAAGGCAGATAAAATTGAAGATAGTTCCAGTTACCAAGTGCTGCACGTTTGCTATAATCCTCTTGATTTTCCCAATGGCGTTCCAAGTTCTGCAGTATCTCAAGATTTACATTTTCCTTTGATGACGGTATACATGGCGCAAGTGAAGATTCGAATGTACTCATTGCATGCATTGAGCTGGCAGCTCTAACAATCCTTCGATGCAAATGGGCAATCCGAGAAGCAGACTTCAAGCAAAGACCTGTACCAGTCAAACTCACCATGTTCAAAACCTGCAGAAAGATGACAATTCTACTCAAACAATATGTTATAAGGAATATTTTATAATATGCAAGTTGTGGCAAATGGGATTGAGATAGAGCGCAAGAATGGCAGACCAAAACTGGGTTCATACAAACACAAGTACTAATATGAAATTGAATCCTGATAGATTGATTGTATTCAATTCATAGTCCACAACTAAATATAAGCTGCGAACCTATGCATTAATTACAGAGATTCACTCGATTGGGCGATGACAGTGCATAATGAAGTCTTTCCTTATATAAAGTTGTAGTTACACCGTTATTTCCAATATATAATGCATTTTTGTTATCCATGCCAGTTGATTAACCTTTTATCTCATAGTCTTTCATGCATCTTCCCCTTGCACCTGCTCTGAATTACCAATCCTAGCCATCACAACATCAAGACAAGTGATAGTAAATTTCAATGTGCTCGGATTGAACATGGAAAAGTAGATTTCCAGCCAGGTAGCTAGAACTTATATTGTCATTAATCATGATTGGAAGAGCACATAACGTTGTAGTTTACACCGTTATTTCCAATATATAATGCATTTTTGTTATCCACGCCAGATGATTAACCTTTTAACTCATAGTCTTTCATGCATCTTCCCCTTGCACCTGCTCTGAATTACTAATCCTAGCCATCACAACATCAAGACACCCCATCTATATCTCCTTCACTTTCTTCATCTGCAACATGTTGGCAGCAGTAACCACAAGTAAAGTGATAGTAAATTTCAATGTGCTCAGATTGAACATGGAAAAGTAGATTTCCAGCCAGGTAGCTAGAACTTATATTGTCATTAATCATGATTGGAAGAGCACATAACGTTGTAGTTTACACCGTTATTTCCAATATATAATGCATTTTTGTTATCCACGCCAGATGATTAACCTTTTAACTCATAGTCTTTCATGCATCTTCCCCTTGCACCTGCTCTGAATTACTAATCCTAGCCATCACAACATCAAGACACCCCATCTATATCTCCTTCACTTTCTTCATCTGCAACATGTTGGCAGCAGTAACCACAAGTAAAGTGATAGTAAATTTCAATGTGCTCAGATTGAACATGGAAAAGTAGATTTCCAGCCAGGTAGCTAGAACTTATATTGTCACTAATCATGATTGGAAGAGCACAACGAAGTATTATTTTTCATTGGCAATGATCAGAATACTTCTTTGTGCTCTTCCAATCATGTGAGACTGAACTCACCCTCTTTACATATCTTGTCTTAACGGTCTTTGATATATTTAAAAACTCTCTTTGTTGCATTCAAATCAGCAAATTAGAGCTCCAACAAGTTGCATGTACTGTGTTTTTAAATTAAGTCTTGAATACACAGTTTTGTATGTATCTCCACTGCCACACATACTTTGCTAATCAAGCACAGAAAAAAAAATGGAGCTGACGCACTGTGGATTGCCCTTAAATTTGTTAAAAATGGAGAATCAAACTTGTGTTGAAGATTGAAATTATAAGAAGGTGCTCCAGGCAGATCCGTGCTCCCAAGCAGCTTCAAGCATTGAATCATCCCCTTTCAGGGATCCGGCCCCAAATACATGCACATTGCTCCTTGGCTGAAACAGGGGGATGCGATTTGAGCAAGCCCTGTACTGCCAAATAAACTTCTACGGAATAAGCTTCCCCTGAATCCTGAAAGTTTCCTGAATAACCTTCTATAGAGTAAGCTTCTAAGCTTCCTGAATCTTCAGAATAAGCTTCTACAGAATAAGCTTGCGGAATCTTGAGCACAGAAAGATCATGCTTCCCCTGTGCTGCCGAAGCTAAATGGAAGGTTAACCAAGATCGACGCCATAGCTGGAGATCTCAGCTATGAAATTTCTTGAACAAAGTCCAGATCATTAAAATGTGGCCATACTCGGGTCGTAAATCCCCTGTTCTGCCTGTTTGCAATGGAAGAAACCATGTTTGCCATGAAGCCCTGTTTTCCATGGAAGAAGCCATGTTTGCCGTAAAAGAACCCAGTACTCTTGAAGAACAGAAACGAGCGAGCAAGCTCCCGATCAGCCTGGTCTGTAACAGAGAACCAGGAAGGGAAGCTGAGATGAACCGCCAGATTGAATCCTAATGCCCCTAACGCTGATCGACGGCAGCCAAATCCAACCTCTAATGCTGACTAACACAGCTCTACAAATGATGTCCACCATCCAACCAGGCCTCCAAACCGATCGCGGCCGTCCAAATGAAAAACCCACTATCGGCCCATCTCGGAAAGGGTATGTCCTTCGGGCAACCCAAAACCCAAGTACTCATCAACGCAATTGGATTCACTAATAACAGTACAAAATAGAATAGATTTTTTAACGTCCATGAAAGCCATGGCACTAATAAAGAACCAGCCATATGTCTGTAGAAAGAAACTACAACTTTTCATCTCAGTATCACTATTGCAGGTTCTCAGCTACAATCAAATGAATGTATACAAACAGTAATGATCTCAATCGTTATACAGACAAATCAGATTCAGTTTAACAAGGCCATCCCTTAAAAATTTTTATCAAATCATGCATGCTTGCTTGAAGTCGTCCACTCATTTCTCCAACTTAAAAATTATATCTTCATTTCCAATCACATGCCCTTACCCTGGTGCCCAGTAAGAACGCATGAAGGCATAAATTATGATTAGACATTTGGAACCATGCGAAAATGCCCACAATCCACTCTGTTCTTGCATTAGCCAGCCCATCAAGCTCAGAGATGCATCAAATGGATGTGAATCGGCTTTTTTGCATGTGATTTGAAAGGGTACGTATAGCAGCCATTGCTCTTCTTCCATAAGCTTCTTGCTATGCTCTCTTCTTCTATACTTAATGGTATTTTTTACCCCATTTTGGAAGAGGCTTTTGTGGTTTGCACAGAACAGCTCCTCAAATCAGCTTCTTGAGAAGCCACAATTGGTCTTCTCATAACAAAATCTGGATGTTGAACCAGCAAGTATGATAGGGTATAGCATGATGTAAACCTGGCACGTCTGGATGCTGCACAATATGTCTCTTAATTTGTAACTTGGAGTGAACCTTGAACTGAAACTTGCACAAAATAATCACTTCTTTGAACCTGGCGTTCATGAGAAAGGTTGCGTGCTGCTCATCTAAAACATATCTACTTACAATAGATCAAGTCAACTTTAAATTTGTTTTTTTTTTTAATGCTAATCCATGACTCCTTGGCTGCATAAGCATAGCCCTGGCATGCAAACGCATGCAGATACTTGAAAGTTGCACTTCTTTCAATTTATTTGAATTCTTTGTAGACATCCTTAGGCTTGTCCAAAGCTTCCTTTGAGGTTGTTGTATTGAAAAGTGCTGCCTTAAATGTTTAGATAGAGCGCTTCTTTACAACCCATTCTTCTAGTTCTAGAGTTCTTTTCACAAACTGGGCTCTTCCGCTTGTATCTCTTCTTCCAACAATTTTTCTGCAAACAAGACTGTTATCATCAACGCGTTTCAGTCTCCAAAGTTTTTATCATCAAACAATTGATCATAACGCTCTGTCACTATGGCAAATTCCTATCGCAAGAAAGAACCATTTCTTTGAGTGCTTCCCTCTTTAGTTTTGAAAACTTGCTTCATAAGATCGAGATTTCATACTAAGTTGAGAGAAATGGAATCAGGCAAGAGAGGACAACAGAACCAGAATTGAATTCACAGAAGAATAGATTAAAGCATCTCTAATTGATTGATTGAATTGCTCATATAATCAATTCCCACTCACTAAATTCATGAACATTACTCTTTTCTGGTGGCTCATTCTGGTTTAAATGTCTACATTATCAAACCCCTAACTTATGATGCATGTACTTGTGTTCCTGTGTAGTGCGTTTCCTATATTTGCATAGCATCTTGCACCCTCAATGATAGTCCATCTATTGTGATCTGCTGCATCCATTATCACCCCCCGTGAATTCTTCATGCAAAGGCATCACAAACAAGTTTTCTCGTGTACTTCCATTTCCTAAGGGTCTCCCATAGACGTTAATAAAATCTTTTTCTCATTCTTTGAGAAACAGCTTTCCAATTTCACATCGCATTAATAGTAAGACAAATCAAAATATTTTCACACATAGCCAAACATTTTATTCCACTTTTTAGACTTA
The DNA here is from genome assembly GCA_011763485.2 of Isoetes engelmannii. Classification (NCBI taxonomy): domain Eukaryota; kingdom Viridiplantae; phylum Streptophyta; class Lycopodiopsida; order Isoetales; family Isoetaceae; genus Isoetes; species Isoetes engelmannii. The sequence goes on from JAANSK020121124.1 coordinate 14,670, forward strand.
TCGAAGCCATCAAAATACTGTCACGTTGTAAGCATTTCTACCCATAACATGCCAAAATCAATTTGAAAACCAGATATTATCATTTAGAAAGATACTCACCATTAATTCTCCTGCCATAAAAATGTTATCATTGTACGTTTCGAGGTTTGCAACTATCTCGTACATAGAAGCCAGGGCTCCAAGTACACAGATTGAACCAATAAGTGCTAAGAAAAGTCGGAAACGTCGACTTGTAATCTGCATTCCCATCACAATTTTGACATATTGATCATAGTAGAAGGCAGGGTCCATTCTTTCTTTAAGTATTTCTTTGAACTTTGTCATCTTTAGCTCCTGAAATATGCCATAATGCAATAAACAAGAATGAAGTTTATTACATGATTGTGTAATACAATTTCTTGCAAGAGCATCACCTGTAGGATGCAAACTTTCCAAAACAGCACGCAAGCATAAAGATATGTGGTCGTTTGGAATATCCATGACAGCGTTGAGAGTACAATTACAATCACAAGATCAGCAATTCTGCTTTGTAAACTCAAGGGCAGCGGTTTCAGCTCCACTGCAGAATAAAGCCAAGACTTCTGAATAATATACAGAATAAATGCAGGAAGAAAGAGCTTTGCCAGAAGTGGAAGCCCTTGCTGTAATCATATATGAAGCAAGTTAGATTATAACCACAAAAGAAGCAAAGGAATAAAAAAATGATCACTGTACCTCAATAGCTGATTGGTAATCCCTTTGTACTTCAGCTACTTCTTGAGCTACAGTATCAAGCAAAAGCACTCCTTTAAGGCCATAATACCAAATTGCTTGAGCTATGAAAAGAAATGAAGCAGCGCAGTTTAGTGCCCCAACAACCACCACTAAAGGTTGGTATACAAGCTGCATAAGCAAAAGAAGAGCTATTTAGACACATAGGTCTTATGAACATAACTAAGTACCTAAGCTTCATCCAACGAAGTAAGAGACTTAATACTTGTGGTACTATTACTAATTTACTGCCATAATTGTTGATAACAAAGTAGACAACCTAAAGTTCCTTTCAACTCAGAAGTCTACAAAACAAATTATATTTAATAGGTTATGCTGAAGAGCAAATTATTTATGAAGCTAGCATTCTGATGTCTGAGTGTGCAAGTGAGCTGTTGCTCCACTATAGGCTGCCATCTTCCTGCTTGAAATATCCTGTCTGAAACTGCTGATGACATTTCTTCAAGATGGAAGAAATTGCATTGCTGCTTCCATAACTGCATTTTGAACCTATCTTTGTTCAAAGTTTCAACCAAATATGCACAATCATCATCGAGGCTCCTGACCTTCAGAGAAAAATTCATTCGCTGCTTTAAAATTTAGATACCTCAATACGATAAATCAGAGTAACTGAATCGGGTTGTATTGAATAAAACCAAGAAAGCCAAGTCCTCTATCAAAAGCAAATTAACTAGGCGGAACTTGCTGCTAGGCCCTCTTAGAAATCAAGAGACCAAGTACATACAACACCTTGAACCTGCAAGTAAGTCATGAGGATTTTGAACCTGTAATTGTATAAGACCATGTGGTTAAAATCATTACTGTTCAAATTTCATCTGGGTCCTTGGTAAGCACGTTTAACTCTCCTGGAAGTTGAGTTGACCTATTTCATTGTGAAGTTATTGGAATCTCTGTAACATTGTAGCTTTCCCCTGGCTGCCCCTATCAGGTCTACCATGTGTCACTGTTTTCCATAATATCTGTTAGTTCACCATCTCAGTTGACTGTTACGATTATGATCTAAAATACAGTCACCAATGATATATGGATCTGTGTAGACAGATCAAGTGACCTGTGTGGTCAAGAGGCCTGTGTGGTCTAATTGATCTGTGTAGTCACTCCTGGAAGAGCTTTGCGCCTCCAGAGCGATTATGTGTATAATCCTGGAGCATGTGTTGATCCAAACCCTGGGAGAACTGTGTGCCCTCAGAAGCGTCGAGCATTAGCTAGGCTAATGTAGGCAGTATTTGAGCTAGTGCAGTATCCACTTGTGGTATTAATATAATATTAGGATGAATGATGACCTAATATGCAGTATGTATTGGAGTCATGAACCCAATCATATGCTGATGGTTTGTACATCATCTTTCGGCCAAAAAGTGATGGGATAGAGGCAGATGGAAGAGGTGACAAGGGAACTAGAAGTTTGGTCAAAGATAAGCGAAGTTATCCTTGAAGAAAGGGACGTTTTTTTCTGATATTGAGTGCTTCTGCCTAGTTCGCAGCTCGGTGGGTGATTCAGTCTCTCTTAATCTACGGTTGAGTGTTGTGTTCTTCACTTTTCCTTGCAGTTTCCATAGTCCTGTGTAAACTTAGACGAATTTCCCTTGCTGTTCGTAACAAGGTCAGCCTATGTCTGTGGGTCTTGTGTACCTTTGCTCCCTTATGTCTATGTACATAGTGCATTTTACCAGAAGGTGTTACTCATCCTAGTTTAACCACCCAGAGTTTGTAAAATCAGAGTGTCTACGTATCTCATCCATCCTCATCTTTCTATTCTCAGACCATGGATTCCTAACAGTTACCGTCTCCTTTGATCATTTTGTCACTGTTATAGATCACATATTTGAATCCCTGTTTGTTGTTGAATGAGTAAAAGTACAGTTGGGTTTTTTACCGTACTTTACCTTAATACATGTGCAACCCGATCGAGATGTTCATTTTTCATTCTGACTGCACAGACCCTGATCAGCATTTAGCACCTTTAGTTTCCTATCACAAAGAAGGGCTGCTTGTGTTTCTATTATTGCTGATTGTGTTATTCTCTTGGAGGCCTTTTCCTTTGGTAAACTCATCCTCTATTGACATGACTTTCTTCATTAATGGAGAAGAACGAAATTATCTCTCCTTGCTTTGGACCTTTCTGCTCATGTTTCACAGTGTTTGAGGAAATTCATGAACAAATCGAACCACACATGTAAACCACATGAGCTCGTCCATGATTGTTGGATCTTTAAAGATCGTCCTAGGACATGTAAATCACATAATGTAGATTTTCTGTCCTTGGTGTTAATATCGTTAAGCCAACAAAACTCCATCTCCCTCGTTGGAAGATACCCTACAAAGTCCCATTGGAACATCATCTAGCTAACAATTACGCTATCAGCTATGTTAAAATTAAAAGCATATTCTGAATCTTCATTGTCATGACGACAGCTGACGTTGTTAAAAAGGCCACCATAGTATACTTTCAGTTGCTCATGAGCAAAGAAGAAAGGTTTGTTTGGCCATTGCCCGTTGTAATCACTGTAGACATATCAGGGTTTGAGGCCCCCAAACCCATCATGCAAAATGTGAAGTGACTGCCATGTTAAGAAAATCATCATTTGTTAAAACGTTGCAGCTTTGCAACAGCAACCTCTCCTTCTCCTTCCTAGGGAAAAGCAGCTTTGCAACAGCAGCCTCTCCTTCTCCTTCCTAAGGGAAGCAGCCATTTTCCCTATAATTCCAGCATTTTAACTTAGGCCTGTCCTTGGGTTTTTGCCTGAGGAGCTCAAAAGTTAAGTGCCTGATCTTGTGATAAAACTTTCTTGCTTTTCTTTACGTTCCCCATCAAAATGTTGCAGTAAACCATAACCTTGATAATTCAAAGCTTTGAATTATCTTCTATTTTCTGTGTATCATACATCTCTTTACTCTGTGTATATAGGTGTTCCATCATTCTCAAGCCCATCATAAAGCATCCTAATGGAAAGATAAAACAGCACATTTCCAGCATGTTTTATTTATCTTATCCAACACCTTTTCACAATTTACCTGCTTCTGAGGTTCCTTACTAGCAGCTCTGACGTACATTAGTCTGAGTATGGGAACCAATATGACCATTATAAAACCAACAATCCATGACATTAACCCCCAACTTGAATTTGAATGGTCTAGCTGGAGTGCTCGCATGGTGAAGCGAAAGCTTTTTAACCTCATAGCAGAAACTTCATCCCTATATAATATATTGCACAAATAAGCAATTTGATTTTCTAGAGTATGTACAAGCACCTAAATCTCAACAGAACTGCATGCAGTAAAATATCAATCAGAAACATCAACTTTGAAAGTCATATCTAGCATGCTCAGTTGCAAATTCCAGTCAAACTCCATGTACAAATACACTAGTAACCTTGGCAGCCACAAGTAGCATGTCTGTAACTTTTGGCAGTTTTGCGGCAACTTCCTGTGGCCTTGACCAATAGCCTATACGCACATGGTATTCACTCTAGGAACTATAAATTAGGAGATAGATAATCATTATCGTCGTGGTCAGATGGAAAAATAAGCTAGGATATACAAGAGCACGTCAACCTTGCACCTGGAAACATGTTCTCTACATCTTCTAACTTTCTCTAGCTTAATTAGGTACAAAGGTTGCCATTTTATAATGAGTCATGCCTTAGAATAATGTGGATACACCTCAGCTACTCATCTGTTTCTAACATTAGTTTACAGTTCCAAATAGATATTCTAACATTGCTCACTTCATCCTTTAATCGGCACCGGGAAACATGTTCTCTAGGTCCTTTAACTTTCTCTAGCTTAATTATGCAAAGATTCGCATCTTGTAATGAGTCATGCCTTAGAATGATGTCTACTCATCTGCTTCTAACATTAGCTTACAGTTTCAATTAGATATTCTTCCTTTAAAGATCAAGAACTATTTGTATTAAACTGGTTGGCTAACCACTGAACTAAAAGCCAAATATTAAGAACCGAATCGAGATGAGAAAAAATCTGATAAATTGAATATGAGCCAAGCACGTGCACACCAAGATGTTTCAAAAAGTCAAATTCTTAATGGCTTTGATAGTATGCCATGAAACGTCACCTTGTGCACTTATTTCGATTTCCCTTATGCGCATACCAAAACTCCTCTTGAAATTGAACGAATTATGAGGCTAACCAAGACTTCCCTTTCTCTCCCTCTAGCTTCAATTGCCAGACCCTCAGAAACTAGCAACTTGCGTCATATGCTTAAGCTTAGAACCAAGCAAAGGCCTAGTAAAGCCAAGTGCTGCATGATTCTCTTGTAGAACAGTGAGGAATGTTAGCTCAAGTTGCTCCTAAATTACGCACAAGTGGATGTCAAGGACTGATGCCATTGTAAGACCAATAAAACCTGAATTGACACAAAAAAAACAAGCTGGTGTTATATTCAGCTGCAAATCCTGAAGCAGCAATTTTTGTGTTCTCCTGCATCAACAATTTACAGACCCAATGTTGACTGGTCCATTGTTCCACCAGAGGGTGGAATTATGCCAAGACAGATGAGGATGGGAAGGGCTGGCTGATGTACCCATTAAAGAGACGTCGTGTAATATGGGCATGTGGCTCTCATCAAAAACCTATCTGGGAGATAGATTAACTTGATTAAGCAGTAGAGAAGAAGAAAAACGGAGACAGGAAAAACCCTACTCTAAGGTTGATATGAATAAGTAGGTAGGAGGCGATACAAAACAGGAACAAAGCAAGTAATGTGAAGCACAACTGTGCCTTTATAATTAGGACACGTTAGCAACAAGGAATAAGTTACAAGCCCTTAGATAAACGAACCAACCAAAGTGGCTCGTGTAGTTGGATACATTGCTTTTAATCTCGGCTTTATGTCGCACTTGTACTGAAAGTACCTTGTTTGTTGGAGTTCACGTGCATCAGTGGCCTCCAAGCGTTCAAGTATAGACTGTAATAGAACTTCTATGACACTTGATGCCATATTTTGCATTGCTAATAAAAAAACCCTTCTGATTTTGTACCTTTATGTATTGGATAACCGTTTTGGCTGCCTTCCAATGATCACATCTGGGATGCTGCATAAACCTTGAAAATGTTCCATAGGAAAAACAACATCTGGCCTAGTGCTAGTAGGGCCGATCAAGCTGCCAATAAAAAGAGAATCTGCTCTTCTTCATCTAAGAGTATCGGCTTATCTTAATGGTGCAGCTGTATAAACGATCCCAGCATCGATGTTGATGCAGATTTGGCAGACAGTGGCTTGGTGGACAGTTTTCGTTTATTAGAGGATAAGAAGTTAAAATGACAAGCAAAAAACTTACGTGGTTTTAAAACCAGAGAGCACATACCTCATACAGACTAAATATGTCTATTTGCAAGCAATAGATGATCTCTACAATTAGGTTTGGAACTGTGTAGTGATGGCTGTGTGAATAATCTTCCAGAAATCTCTAGGATCTGAAGCGGATTTGCATCAGCTCCCTACTGATTCAATTCTTGGCGAGTGTGGCAAAGTATTTGGCACGGCTTCTATCAATCTGCGCAGATAGGTATCAAGCAGAAGTTTCAGGAGCTTTTGCGATGATTCTTGAGTAAATCTTTGTTGATCTGCTTAATATCTTGGTCAGTAGGTTGGTTTTGATCAGTGGATCAGTATTAGCAACTGGATTTACAGATTCAAGAGTCTTGGCTAGTTTTTGATCATTTGTTGCAAAAATTCAGAGAAAAAATACAGTCAAGCAAATATTGGAGTGATAGATCAATGAAAATTATCCACTAATCAAATGTTGAATGGCTGGTCTCGCTAAACTGAAGAGACTTTTAAAGCCAAGATGGGACCCAATACCTGATTTATAAAGAAGCTTTGGCTCATCTCAAATTTTTGGCAGAACCAGATCTTAGGAGGCCACTAGGCCACTGAGATCTTCGAAACATTCAACGAAGCATATGATTATCTAAACTACTTGCACTATTACTGGAATTGCTAGGCAATCTTCGGTCAAAGAACAGATGGAGCAGTTAATGTTAGAATCATGTGAGAAAGATCTGGTGAGTGCTGTCGAGGAGATATTAGTGAGCCCGATATAATTATCCTTGTCCTCGGGGGATTAGAGATAAATTTCAGCATATTAGTTGATCTATTAAAACTTGTTCTCAGAAAGAAGTTAGCTGGACTTCAATGAAATCCAAAATCTGCTGGTACAGGAAGAATTGGAGTGTGCTAGAAAATCTCAGCAAGATCAGATCCACCTTGCTCAACTGAATTTAGCAGTTTCAGATTACACTAGAGGTAAACAGTGGCAAAATGATAAATCTAAGGATAAATTCTTGGTGACCTGCTATCATTGTGGCCACAAAGGACATTACAAGAATCAGTGTCCCGCTTTTAACAGTGTTATTACAGTCACCTAGCTAATATTCTTGTAACTATGGGCAATGGGAACAGTTGCCAGTCTTAAAGCAAAGGTGATTTAATATTTCAATTTGCTTATGATGAGGTGGAAGTGTCTTATTTACCTGGTCTTCAAACAAATCTGCCCTCAGTTTCTGAATAGATTTAATTTACAGGCAAAAAGGTGTTCTTTGGAGATCAAAAAATGTACCTTACAAGAGAGATCCATTTGAATTTCTTGATCCCAATAAGCTGGAGATTCTCTTGACAGGACATTTAAATCAAGCAGGCTTATATAGATCCTCTTCCTAGAGCTGCCACTTATGCCACAGATATGTCTAAAGAGTATTTATGGCACGCAGGGCAGACTCTAGGAGACGCTTTGGTAGAAGCTATGTCTCATTTACATTCTAAAGCACTAGGGTGTGAAGCCTGCCGCTTGGGAAGCAAGGTCAGGCTCCCTATCCTATACATGCTGATGAAACAGGCATTACAAACAGCAGTACATGTAGCCAATCAAGCTCCTCCATTAGCACTGATTCCTTATCAAGCATTCTTCAGAACAAAGCCTTGAGTTGACAACCTTAGGGTATTTGGTTGTTTAGTATATGTTGCCTTTCCTATGGAGAAATTAAAGAAAGCAGGAAAATTGTCTAATAGGGCTTTGAAATGTATGTTCATTGAATATCCAAAGGCCAGAGAATGTCGATCCTAATGTTGTTCTTCGCGCTGCAATTTGTGGAGGATTCAGAATATATAACGGGTGATAAGTCTGATCCATATCATTTTATAGAAAAGTTGTTTCAGCAGAGCTGATATCTTCAGTGTCCTCAAATTCTTCAACATCCTCAAGTCTTCTTCCGCTGCAGAAAGATGATCAGGTGGGAGTACCTCTTGTGGGTCAAGATAATGATTCTCTCTATTTTTCATATTTTAAATGAAGATGACAGGCCTATCAGTTGCCACCAGCTGCACAAGAGTTTGTTCCGTGTTCCTGCTGAAATCACTCGTACTCTTTGAAGGTCTCAAAGGTTGGCTGTTCTTCCTCCAGTTAATTATACTTCCAGTTGCAACTATGCCTTGATGGCTGCTTTTAAAGATAATCATGATCCTCAGCCCATAAACAAGCAGCTAAACATAAACATTGGCAGCAAGCCATGCAGGATCAGTATTCTATGCTTAGGAAGCAAAATACTTGGACTTTGGTTTCTAGACCAGTTAACCTCAATATGGTAAGAAACAAATGAATATATAGAATCTGATGGCTCTTTGAAAAAGCATAAGGCACGTCTTGTGGCCAAGGGATATAAAAGTATGGATATGTGTTTACTGCCATGTTTGCTCCAATTGCACATATGGACCCTGTTAGGACAGTTATAGCATTGGCAGCAGCTAACAGTTGGTCAGTCTATCAATCAGACTTTGAAAGTGCATTTCTCAATGGAGACCTAAAAGAGACAATTTATATGGACCAGCCTCTAGGTTTCGTTAAAGCAAAAAAAGAGCAGCTTATTTGTCAGCTCCAACGAAGTTTATATGGCTTAAAACAAGCCCCAAGCTGTTGGCATGAAAAGATAAATAATTTTCTCTTACAAGAAGGGATTTGTTAGATCAAGTGCATATCCTAATCTGTATCATAAAATAGCAGAGGCAGCTATTTGCATTCTAGTTCTTTATGTTGATGATACTGTTATCACAAGAGATGTTGATGATCTTATTGCTGCTGTCAAAGAAAAGCTAAAAACAAGTTTTAACACCACTGACTTAGGGCTGCTAAACTTCCGTTTGCATATGGCAAACATCCTACATACATCCATCTTAATCAAACAAAGTATGCCAAAGATTTGTCGAATGAAGGATTGTTAGCCAGCTCTTAATCCATATGAACAAGGTAATAAACTTGCCTTATGCTACAGGTGATGCTACTTTGTATCATCAGCTAGTTGGTTCTCTCATTTACCTAACAATCACACGACCAGATATTGCTTTTCCAGTACGGCAAATTAGTAGGTTTATGAAGACACCTAAGCACTCTCATTGGCTTGCTGCCAAGAGAATACTAGCTTATCTCAAGGTTATAATGCTTGAGGGTATTGTTTATCATTACAAGAATATCCATTGTTTAATAAAAACAAGAATATCCAAAATTATTTTCTACACAGATGCAGACCATGTGTTACTGATTTTGATATGAGAAGATCAACAACAGGTTTTTTTCAATGTTGGATCTAGTGCTATTACCTGATCATCAAGAGAACAAAAAACCGTAAGTCTGAGTGCTACTGAAGCTGAACTAAAATGCTTTTTCTGCTAGAATACAGGGAATGATGTGGCTTCTTCATTTGCTTCAAGAATTCAGCTTCCTAATACCTCAGTTAAGATTTTGGTTGATAACTCAGGGGCTATTGATCTTGTCAAAGATTATAAATCTCATCCTCCAACCAAGCATTTTGATCTGCAATTCTACTTTGTGACAGTTACATAACAAGGTTTTAGAGCTGGAATATCGCAACACTCTTAAGCAATTAATGGTCGTTTCACAAAGTCCCTTGCAAGCTCTCCTTTTAAAAAGATATAGCAGCTTCTGGGAGTGCAGATTTTGCAGCAAGAAAAACAACTCTGATTTTCTTTATCATTTTAATTTTCTAGTTTGTATTTCTTTTCAGTGAGTTAGAGTCACATTTCATAAGGGATGTTAGAGGTTGAAATATTACTCTTACTCACTATTCACTCTTGATGACGTGGTATACCCATCATGCATGACATGGATGCCACATTATCACATGTGACTATATAGCCAGCATTTTCTCATTTCGTTGCCACTGCATTTTCTTATCAATACAAATGTATTATGGCGTCTTCTCATCTCATCCCTCTGATTCCCAACTTCCTTCAGGTTCACAAGAATTTTACTATGGTTCTAGATTGGAGCTCTTTTAACAACTTGAGAAGATTAGAAAGATGAGTTTGCTTAACAAGATAGCACGCAGGACACAGCACGAATTTCAGCTGTGTTTTTTTTTTCTTCTTTAGATTGCTTAGGCTCTTTTGGTCACAATCACGGTACCTAAGTGAGATTGATCCGTTTTATAATAAAGAACTGATCCTCCTATGTATTTGGTCATAGACCCTAAGGTCTTTTCGGACATTAGTAAATTCTTTCCTTCTCCCTTCGTTAATGCATCCTCTCAAGCAAAATTGTCCTTGCGCATGTTTGCCATTCCCTCTTCTGATCTGATGCAAATAACTCCTCTTGAAGCGGAAGCACAATAGGCCACATATAGCCTGTAACAAGTGGTGCTATCAAAGTCTTTCCTGCCCAATTGTTGAGTGGCAATTGCCTCAATCTCAAGAATTTGATCTGCTCAGGTCCTCCTCTCGTCAATCTAACTATTACTTTTCTTTTTCCATCTTCCTATATTAGTTGGAAGGAGAATCTAATTTGTAAATGCTCTCAGGAAACAAAAGTCCTCGTGAAACCAAAGCCTTGTAGCTGTTCCATGGGTTATAGCTGAGTGGAAGACTTATTACGGTCCTGCACTCTGGGACTTACTAAACAGATGGGGCGCCATTTTTCATAAAGTATTCATTATCATGTCTACGTTGTTTTATAAGCAGCGAAAATTAATCAAGCCATATGATTGTGTGTTAATACTTTATCCGTCGTGAATTGAAATGAGTGGAGATCTGGAAACATATTGAAGAACCATCTCAAGTTTTAGGTGCAGCCTAAGCAGATTTACATGACACTTAAATTCATTGTTACGAACTCAGTCAATTATTGAAGAAATTGGACAATAAGCATGTAAAGATGGAGCGACTTACGGTTCTAGATGTGGAATCTGCACCTGAAGCCTCTTATGGCCCATGCTTGTACTGTGCCCGCTAAGAAGGTGCTCAGTGCTGGATGCGGCCATGAACCAGCCACTACAACCTCAAAATGTTGCACTCGGCCAGCATCCAGTTCAGAGGGAAATGGAACCAAGTATTTGTTGGGCCCAGCTCCCATTTTATAAGCGACAATTAGTTGCACGACCAGCAACACTAGTCGGATGCTGTGTTTCAGCGTCAAATTGTGAATCGTTCTCAAAAAAATTCCCGCGGAAAGAAACGAAAGGAGAAGTGAGCTGTATTTACTACTTTGTCACGTCTGGCTCTTAAAAAGGAAGAATTGATGACGAACGGTCAAAAAGACGCACGAACCCCTGGATGGAGTGGAGGGTAAACATGACTGTAGTTGCGTTTTGAAGATCCATGTCCTAATCCTGGTTGCAATGCTGGTTCGGGAGATATTTTACATACACGTCCTAGGAAAATTTCTTACACCTAACAAATCAATTTGTTCATAATTTTTTCCACACTTTAATGCAAGAATAGAATCATAATGTAATTTCCCTACAAAATAACTAGCAACTAAGAATCATAATGTAATTTTCCTACAAAATAACTAGCAATAGCAACTAGGAAGTGTGCCCAATGATGTTGGGCATTAGCCAAGGACGTGTGGAATAATAGGTAGGCATAATGGATATTGTATAGGGGGAAGGAAGAAGGGGGTGGAATTCCGGTCCAGCC
>JAANSK020121125.1:0-15706 GCA_011763485.2 Isoetes engelmannii
TATCAATTGTGTTCTTCATAGGTTTAGTTGACCTTAGGTTTAAAATCCATTAGTATAGGTGTATGTTAACTTAGGCCGAGATACTCGGGGAACAGCTCATTTTTTCGGGGACCAACTCAATTTTTGCAAAACAGAATGTGCTGGAAGAACTAAAAAATTTTCGCGTGCTGAAAACTAAATTTCGCGCACTCGAAGTCGCATTCGGGTGCCCGAAGCTTCAATTTCGCGCACCCGAAATTCAAATTTTTTGAGTGCTCGAAAATTGAAATTTGAGCACGCGAAAAAAATTTCGGGCACGCGAAGCTTCCATTTCGAGTGCCTGAACATACGTCATTTCGCGTAATTCAAATTTCGCGAAATTTAGATTTCGGGTGCCCGAAAAAATTCCGACGTCGGAAATGTTTTTGACGTATTTTTGCTCAAAACAGTGCCGTATTATACAAAAAATACGTTTGGAGTATAAAACGCCAGAAGTACTGAACCTATCCCTGCCTTAAACAATTACTCTTCGTGCTTTTAATCCGATGATTTTGACTTTACTTTAGAATAGTGCGTTCAAAAATAATTCTGATTGTTCAAAATTCACAGGTAGTATCAACAGAGCGAGGGTAATGCACAATCTGGGAAGGGCAGGGCTAACATTTTCGAGTCCAAATGTGAATATATACAGGGATCCAAGGTGGGGAAGGGGCCAAGAAACGCCAAGTGAAGATCCAGTTCTAGCAAGCAAATTTGCAGTGTCTTATGTGAAGGGGTGAGGGTGGTTGATCGATCAACCACTTTATATTGACCAGTCAAAGCTTATTATTCAACCTCCACAACCTTCAACTTCATTTTAACATCCATTACTCAGTTTCACTATATTCCAAAACATCCTAGTTCATATGTCTTTAGAAACTTTTATTCTAGGCCTGAGGACCTTAGTCATGCTAGTTGATTATCGAGAATAATTAGTCAATGTGTAGAACATTATTCCATTTATATGTCTAGTGGTACATAGTCTTCAAAATGACACCCTGTAACCAAGTAGCAGCTCATAATTTCATGAAACTCTTGCAGGCAATATCCTTCAAGTAACTACAGAACCTGAAAAGAAAACTTGCATTTTTTACCTTGTTCATGATGTTGAAGTTGTGTCTTGTTGAGGTTTGCAGTGGCAAAATATAATTGATTTATAACGCTAAAGGAAATATGAAATATTGTATTGCTGACCTTATTGTTCCTATGTTGCTTTTAAATGTTGATGTGCTTTGATGTTGTAATCTAAAGGATTCTTAAGATGTTGTCCTATGGTCGCCTCGCTTTTAAAGATTAATGTGTATTTGCTAAGGTTTATATCGTGGAATACTTTTGGCCTTATTTTTGAATCTAATGCAACCCATAACAATGGTAGGATGAGGCACTTTAGCATGTACATGTTGACAAACAATTTATACACATGGCAATTAAATACAACAATGATGGCATGGATTAGAAAGCAAGGGCATAAATTATGAAGTCCCTTTTTGACGAGCTAGCTAGAAAACATTAGGCATGAAGAAGAATAGAAGTTCTTTTCCTTTTCTACCCTTTTTTTTCTCTGGTTTAATAGGAGCAGTTGCTATAGACAATTTTGCACATAGCCTTTTTGTTAATATGCGCAGGGAAATATATGGCTTTCAAATTATGTTGATTTTAATTGACGTTTCGAAATGAAAGATGGTTTTTGGTTTTATACGGTTTGTAAATGACGAGGTTGCAATGTGTCCAACATTGCGATGTCTTATATATGTTATGCTTATTTGCGTAGATGTCTTTTTAATGTTTATGGATCGTATCTCTCCACGTAATATCTCCATATATGTGGTTCCAGCATCTTATAGTTGTTCGTGATTAAATACTGGATTTGGCAATTACAAGCAACCAGATGCATTATTTAGCCTAGAGTTTGCGGTCATTAAATTGGATTTACAGTTGTTCGTGATTAAATACTGGATTTGGCAATTACAACCAACCAGATGCATTATTTAGCCTAGAGTTTGCGGTCATTAAATTGGATTTACGCATTGTTTGGGATCGAACGAATGCACGATTAGAAGTAGCACACATGGGCATGATGTTGTTCCATTTAATGTTTTGTAGCTCCATCGCATCCCATCCATTCTACATTAGAATTTTTTGCGTAGTTGCAACAATGATTATTTAAATAGAAGTGATACATTGTTGAACTCTCTATATATAACTACAATGGAAGCAACAAAATCTAGCAAAAGGAGAATGTCCCATATTCTATAAGCTAAATAAAGCGAATCATATTTTTCAAGATTACCTTATATTGATAAGGCAGGTGCTACATATAGATATGAATAATCGTGTTTTACAGAATCGTTTGTGATATAATTCATTCGGTTTCATATGGGCAAGCATATCCGTAATAGAAATTCGTGATAGGAAGACCATATGAAATGTGCAAATACCAAACTCTGCATCTGCAAGTGAGATAAAAAATGATCCAATTCTTCTCCATGAAATAATGCTACAGTGGCAATAAATTTCTAACATTTCTTTGTTAGCATCTCAGACAAGTTCATAGTGATTTTGAACGAGTGTGTATGCGTGCTGAGATGTCTTGGAGTTCTCCCTAATCAGCTTATTATAATTCAAAGCTCCAAATTAAGCATGTATGTGTCTTTAGAAAACAAAGCATATATCAGCACTTACATTACACAATGTGTAAAGCTTGAAGCCTAACATCATAGTACATGCACGGTGTAAATGCAAGCTCTGTTTTTCTAGAGAATGGTAAGCACATAGATTTCAAATTCCGAGTGTTCCTTTGGCTCAATGACAACTATAAAAGGAGATCAGTTTGAGCATTTGCAAAAGGATTATTAGCTAGATTATAAATAGTGCATCCTCTTGTTCAAATATGTGTAGAACTCTCTTATGTGTTGGAAATACCACACATAAAAGAGGCAGGACACAAAATTATTCTTAAAAGGTCTAACCTGGCAGGGCTCATTGCATGACATCCTGCTCTGTCGACATGTTGGTTCCACCGATCACAGCTTGTCATCCCATGATATTGTGGAACTTCAATAACATTGTAGCTTCAGTAATAGCTTGCATAGCCAGCACTGTGTGCAATAACTAGCAGTACGCCTTCTTAGCATGTATTTGGGCAAAACCGAACATTATAAGGAGGTAAAGTTTCTACTAAAGATATTTTTAAAGGCAAGCTTACCAAGAAAGCTATTTTTTTGCCTGTGCCAATTTTTGCCCTAGCTAACATCTGTTCCTGTCAAAATTTTCAAGACAGATATGAGTTCAAGCACATGAAAAGCGAAGAAGAGCATCTAAAAGCTTCGTACGTATATGAATGCTGCTCCTGGACCTCTAGTAAATTTGCATGCCAGTAATTAAGGCCAAAACATTGCCGCTTTAAAGTATCACGATTTTAAATGACTAACCATAGCAATCACATTGCCATTTGAATCAGACATTCACATACTTGAGACTTGAAAAAGTTGGTCAACGTGCACCTATGTACCAGAGACAACCCCATCTCTATAATGGTTTTAATCATGAAATTATAATGGTTTAATTCATTTAAAGGCGTGTTCACAATCTCAGATAGAGCACAAATGTAGTAGCATGGAAGATGAATGATGAAGATTGCCAGTTCACATTCTCAAGAGATCTATATCAAATGTTAATGCATGTGCTAACAACACATATATGAACACAAATCTATTCTGGAGGTGCAAGTGCAGTAGCATAGAAGATGCATAAGCTATTTGAATATTCAATTCAAATAGCATTCCTATGAACTTAGCAGGACATACCTTCAAAGCGCAAGCAGAAGTGCTATGGTGCCTAATGCCAGAAGGGCTCTAAACCAGAATTGTACCTGTATGTGAAATTGAGCTAATCCAGCGTACATGTTTCTGTGACTTCCATAAAACTGTCCAGAAATAGGTGCCTGTCTTCAGAATGCAATAAGTTGACTTATACATACTGGAATTAAGTGATTCCAATTGTCTTGGAAACTAGACTTTGAGCTGATCGCTTTTCGACTTTGAATTGCAAAAAGCAGAGCTCTGTACAGGGAGAAATACGCCCTCAAATAACTGGTTATGTTCCACACTCCAGGTGATTCTGCCTACTTATGTTCTATGGCAGCAACACTTAAAAGTGATTTGCTATATGCATGAATGGACAATGTTGTGCTGCTGTACAACTCGAGTTTCTTTCTGCCATGTATGCTATATTTTGCCGCAAGAAGAATGATGCACAGCAACACAACAGACAACTCAAAAACATAAATTATGCCAAGCTGCAAGAGCTCAAAGTTACCTTAGATCTGCATAATCACCAAAACAAAGTAGATAGAATAGTCTTGCTTAATTGTAGCATGGCAATTATCCTTCTTCTGAAAATCTATCTTTTGCACCTCTTTAACACAGCAGAAATGGTTTCTATGCCCAAGCGGTTTTTGATACAATCTCTAACCGTGCCTCCCTCTGTCTTGCATGAATGGAACGAATGCTAGTTCCATACATGATTGCTAGGATCTGTCTAAAAGTAATTGTTCATGCAAGGCTGCAAATTTATTGTCTACTGTGCATAAAAGAAAGTAATGAAAGACAATTTAAGAAAAGGGCATCCCAAGGATGGTATAAGGCCTTAAGACCTGATCTAACTAGTATGTGTCGTCGTGTAGCTTGCAAATTTGCCCTGGCAATATATCCTAGTAGTTAACAATCGGTTTACTGGAAGCAACATTCTGCAGAGGTTATATACAAAGCAACTAGAATTAAGTGTCGACAAAAAAATGAGGCAACAGTTAATGTCAACAGCGGCAATTCATGCATAGATTTGAATGAAGGCAAAAAAGAAAGGAAAATAACTCTAACTACTAACCAGTTATGCATAATTATCCGTGATGCTGTAGATGTAAGCAGACCCAGGTGACAAAGGTTTGGAGAATTCGTGCACTAGGCTTCTTGCAGGGTGTATATTATCCGCCTGTGCACCTAAACAAATAGAGAAATAGAACTTTAATAATGTTGATGAGCTCGTGGCAAGACAATCCGATGAGTCTAGAAAAGGCACAATCAGTTGCATAGTACTTCAACAATTACCACACTCATATTTTGATCAGCATAGTTGGGCACGTTAGAATGCCAAGTGAGAATGAGTATTGGGATTACCCTACAAAGAAAAATTGAGGATGTCATCTGGTACAACTTGGTCTGTTGCAATTTACATACAACTTAGTGGTGTGCATGCAATTACACAGCAATATGGACAAAGTGCCAAGACCAGTCATATGCATTATGTCATCATCATTAAGTGATGCTTGGACAAAAGGATTCAACACATAATGTAGATACATATTTATGCATTTGAGTAAGAAACCTATGCAACTAGAAGTCGGGGATTTGTTAAATGAAGTCAATAAGACCGTCTATTCCATTTGCCAAGCATACTACGTGCGTCATCTAAGTGCTCTGAGACTCATTATGGATATTCGTATATGTCATAAGATTAATTCGAAATTAGATATTGAGAGTTCAAAAATTACTAGAACTAAGAGATCCTTTTTCAAACTCTGGCGTCCTGTCATCAACTTATTATAAAGCTTCTCTGCGAATTTACCTTTCAAAATGTAGGCTTTGCATCATTCCCTTCCAAACTGCATGTCAAATCTGCATGAATAATACAATGTTACAAAAGCAAAACGAAATGCATCCTGAGCATACTCTTTCGTCGCCAATCAAGCTTCAGACTTTCTAATATCCCTTGGGCTGCCTGGACCTTTGAACTTTAGCACATCTGAATATCTGCAAATATGTGCTGCTTGACAGAGAGATACATGGCAACTAAATTTTTGGACAGGCATAATACTCAACAACTAATCTCTTTAGTGGACCATATCATTGTCTGGGAATCATTCTGGGACGAAATTCTGGAAGAACC
Source organism: Isoetes engelmannii (assembly GCA_011763485.2). Lineage (NCBI taxonomy): Eukaryota > Viridiplantae > Streptophyta > Lycopodiopsida > Isoetales > Isoetaceae > Isoetes > Isoetes engelmannii. Next base: position 5,962 of record JAANSK020121125.1, read on the forward strand.
CCTTCTGACGTCAACATAAAGCGAACACTTAACTTATTTGTTGATATGCTTGGCTTTGAATCTTGCATCAGTGCTGCCAGTGCTACTGGATAAGGTATCTTTTGCCATTGTTGGCCAGAGGGCTGATACATGGGGTGCTAATGAAACCTGAAATGCAGAACTCCAGCATTCCCTAATATGAGATGGAGTATTAACTACTTTGGAGCCAGGTACTCTAAAACCACAAGACATAAATTACCATTGACATTGGAACCCCTGCCACCACGCCCCGACTTACCACCTCTGATGAACTAGGATGCCTCGGTTTTTCTTCAATAACAGTAACCTCATTGTCACCAGATACCTAACGAACAAATGCTGACATGTTCTGAGGCCCACTATCAGTGCCAATCTCTCTATGGAGTGAGAGCTTTTCCCTACTGCCAACAAAATCTACAAAAAAAAAGCTTAGTTCAAAAAACATATCAAGAAGCCAACATTTACTCTAAAACCACAAGACACATAAATTACCATTGACATTGGAACCCTTGCCACCACGCCCAGATTTTCCACCTGCTTCAATAACAGTAACCTCCTTGCCACCGGATACCTAACGAACAAATGAATGCATTATAGGGAGGATGTATTTAAGGAAGATTATTATCATCTACAGCAGCACATATGAAAGATGCCTTTAGTAAGATTGTTCCAAGTTAAAGCATGCCCTCCACATATGAGTAAAAGGATAATCAAGTTTCAGCTTTAATCCACACCTGGTTAACTGACCTACCTGCACATACATAAAAATAGCAGGCTCTAACTCCATGTAGGAAATCCATGTAGGATGGTGACCTTTGCACCAATATCTGATAGGTCATGGCACAAAGTCATGCAGGAATGTGGCACGTAAGTTGTTACAAATAGAATATGGTAATAGGCACTTTAGCTCCATAAATAGTTCCACAACTATTTGATGTAGATGCTCACTTGCAGAAAATCCATATGGGATGGTGACCTTTTGCATCAATATTTGATAGGTCATGGGTCCTGGCACAAAGTTATGCAAGGCTGTGCAAGTAAGTTGTTACAGAGAGAATATAGCAAAAAGGGACACAAGAATCAGAAGCATTATGTGGGCAGGATACCCAGGCTAATTAGGAGGCCTAGCTCTTGCTCAAAGTATCTTTGGAGAGCACAACCCAGGTAAATTCTTCATTTCTTCTTAACTTGCTAGATCTAGCCATAATTCTGCAGAAGATGGCCTAACTTAGTCATATTGCAGGTGGTCGACTTCCTGTTACATGGTATCCACAAGAATATACAAAAACACCAATGACGAATATGAACATGCGGTCTGATTCCACAAGCGGCTACCTGGGCCGAACATATTGCTTCTACACAAGTCCTAAAATAATTGATTTTGGGGAAGGATATAGCTATACTACGACTGCATACAAATTCACATCAGCTCCAGAAACGCTAACACTATCATTGGCCTCAAAACTTGTACCTTGTGCTGGCCAAACTAACATCTCTTCTTGCTACAAATGATGAGGTTACATGCAGTACCTTATCATCCAAGGTTTCAATTTCAGTGCATAACAGAGGAAACATGCAAGCCAACCGTGATGTATTACTTTTCTCAGTGCAACTATTTCTTGCATCATGAACTAGCTACAATGTATCATAAACTACCTACAACCTATTCAATTATTCATATCACTTCAAATTATAATGCACCTGCTTTTTCCGGTATGTTCTTCAGCGCTTCTTCCATCTGATTTTTGAATGAATTCCCTCGCACATTCATGCAATTATCATTTAGGACTCCAACTTCCACTGCCCGTGAACGATCAGTCGAGATCCCTTCTATCCGAGATCCCTTCTATCAGTTTCCATTCTCTTCTCGAAGGCCAGCATGGCAAAAAAAAAAGTGAAAGCACAATCAACAATCAACGGACCCAATGGTTGGCTTTGGGATCGTGCCAACATCCGACGGGCAGCTGAAAAAGGTCCCTTACAAAAATATCTGCCTAACGAACAAATGCTGACATGTTCTGAGGCCCACTATCAGTGCCAATCTCTCTATGGAGTGAGCGCTTTTCCCTACTGCCAGCAAAGTCTACAAAAAAAAAGCTCAGTTCAAAAAAAATATCAAGAAGCCAACATTTACTCTAAAACCACAAGACATATAAATTACCATTGACATTGGAACCCTTGCCACCAGGCCCAGATTTTCCACCTCTTGATGAACTAGGATGCCTTGGTTTTGCTTCAATAACAGTAACCTCCTTGCCACCGGATGCCTAAGGAACAAATGAATGCATTATAGGGAGGACGTATTTAAGGAGAATTATTATCATCTACAGCAGCACATATGAAAGATGCCTTTAGTTAGATTGTGTTTCCAAGTTGAAGCGTGCCCTCCACATATGAGTAAAAGGATAATCAAAGGTCAGCTTTAATCCACACCTGGTTAACTGACCTACCTGCACATACCTAAAAATAGCAGGCTCTAACTTCCAGAATAGTTTCACAACTACGTGATGTAGATGATCACTTGCAGGAAATCCATGTAGGATGGTGACCTTTGCACCAATATTTGATAGGTCATGGCACAAAGTCATGCAGGACTGTGGCACGTAAGTTGTTACAAATAGAATATAGCAGTAGGCACTTTAGCTCCCTAAATAATTCCACAACTATTTGATGTAGATGCTCACTTGCAGAAAATCCATATAGGATGGTGACCTTGCATCAATATTTGATAGGTCATGGCACAAAGTTATGCGAGGCTGTGCAAGTAAGTTGTTAAAGAGAGAATATAGCAAAAAGGGACAAAAGAATCAGAAGCATTATATGGGCAGGATACCCAGGCCAATTAGGAGGCCTAGCTCTTGCTCAAATTATCTTTGGAGAGCACAACCCAGGTAAATTCTTCATTTCTTCTTAACTTGCTAGACCTAGCCATAATTCTGCAGAAGATGGCCTAACTTAGTTATATTGCAGGTGGTCGACTTCCTGTTACATGGTATCCACAAGAATATACAAAAACACCAATGACGAATATGAACATGCGGTCTGATTCCACAAGCGGCTACCTGGGCCGAACATATTGCTTCTACACAAGTCCTAAAATAATTGATTTTGGGGAAGGATATAGCTATACTACGACTGCATACAAATTCACATCAGCTCCAGAAACGCTAACACTATCATTGGCCTCAAAACTTATAGCTTGTGCTGGGCAAAAAAACATCTCGTCTTGCTTTCACCTTGCTACAAATGATGAGGTTACATGCAGTACCTTATCATCCAAGGTTTCACTTTCAGTGCATAACAGAGGAAACATGCAAGCCAACCATGCCGTATTACTTTTCTGAGTGCAACTATTTCTTGCATCATAAACTAGCTACAATGTATCATAAACTACCTACAACCTATTCAATTATTCATATCGCTTCAAATTATAATGCACCTGGTTTTTCCGGTATGTTCTTCATCCCTTCTTCCATCTGATTTCTGAATAAATTCCCTCGCACATTCATGAAATTGTCATTTAAGACTCCAACTTCCACTGCCCGTGAACGATCAGTCGAGATCCCTTCTATCAGTTTCCATTCTCTTCTCGAAGGCCAGCATGGCAAAAAAAAACACAATCAACAATCAACGGACCCAATGGTTGGCTTTGGGATCGCGCCAACATCCGACGGGCAGCTGAAAAAGGTCCCTTAAAAAAATCTCTGATATTTTTAGAAAATGCAAAGTGCGCGCCCAATGTTTGAGGTATAAAACTGTGTTCGTCCATTGCGTTGGCATTGCAGAATTGAGAGGCAGAATGGATACAGAGATGGAGAAGACGGAAGAACAACTTTTGAGATACAAATATTGGGCTTTATATCCCAATCTCTTGCAGAGCCATGATCTGCTCAAGGAGATCGGCAATGGTGGCTACTCTACCGTTTTTCTTTGCAAGAGTCTTAGAAGCAAGAAACGATTTGCTTGCAAGACTATCTCAACAGCTTCTTCAGAGTACACCGATCTGATCAAAGAGATGGAAATCATGAAGAAATTATCCCGTCTCCCTGGCGTAGTGCATCTTTGCCAGGTAATCCTAGACGACGGATTCTGGCACTTCATCATGGAATTGTGCGAATGCAACTTGAGTGAATTAATCGAGAAAAGGGGTAGGCTGTGCGAAATGGAAGCAGCTCTTCTTATTCGAAATCTTGCATTAGCCATACAAAATCTTCACAATAATAGTATTATTCATCGGGATCTAAAACCCGCCAATGTTCTAGTTCCTTCAGCGTCAAAACCCTATGATATTAGGGTCTCAGATTTCGGCTTATCGGCTTGGTTTTCAGGATCTGATGCTCCGAATTTCAAACAGAAAGTCGGGACTCCAAGATATTACGCACCTGAACTTGTGCAGAGACGTTACTCCAAGGAGATTGACATATGGGGTTTAGGTTTGATACTGTATAAAACCCTTACTGGGTTGCAACATTTTGCAAGTTTGAAGACTTCAGAAATTGAAGAAAGACTGCTTTTCGGAGAGGATTTGGCCGCTTCGCATTTGAATTGGCCAGTTGGGTTGGTGTCAGAGGAAGCAAAGAACCTTGTCTTGTCTATGTTGCAGCCTGATCCGGAAAAAAGAATTTCTTTGCAGCAAATTTTATCACACCCCTGGATCGTTAAACACTATTCTAGCGCAGTTGCTTGTGAGAGGAAGAAGAATGTAATGAAGACTCCGGTACAGTCTCATCAAAGTTCAAAACGCTCCTACGAAAGCGACGCTTGTATGGTTTCTTCCAAGATCATCAAATTACAAAGAACGAATGGAGTATGGCAAGCTGTGAAGCCATGTGCTATTGCTTGCTGATTCCGGTTTAGAAGAATGAAGAAAATTTTTAACGTCCACGAGACCACTACAGGAAAGTTGGGTTACGAGATCAGTACACAGGAAAAGGGGCCGAGGCCTAGACCAAAACTCACATAGGAAAGGGGGCCGAGGCCTAGACCAAAACTCACATGCTCAACAAGGGAAAATACAACACATTGCTAATAAATGGAGGGAAACTAGTCCCACACAGCCCAATCCCAAGGGTCAGGAGGCCACTGATCTCGAATAATAGATATTGTCACTCTTCTGTACATATACATATGTTATGCAACAAATTGTAAAATACCAACCAGGGTATTGACTTGATGCTGCATTTTCTTCTCAATTGTTAAAGATTGGGAAACATATCTTTTTGTTGTATATAAACATATTCATTCAAAACAAAGTTTTATATTGAGATCAATTCCTGTATCATGTGTTTGTATAACTATGTCTTTCATTCAAGTTTATCTTGGTTTTGAGTGTTTTGGCATTCCTTATTATTGTTGAGATACACGTGGCATATATCTGTGGCCCTGCATGCACACCTCAGCGCCATGTTGGTGATCCGCACCAAGAGCCACATCTATTTCTCTTGGCTATGGCATAGGCATATATATCATGTACTACGTCTGTGTCTCCGAGGCATATATATCATGTACTGCGATGAGCAGGATTCTCACCATTTCTTTCTACATTACTGTTCTCTATTCCTAAACTTGACAATTATTTATTAATATATTATATATATTCAATGATCTCAAATTATCAACTCTAAACTATGTTGTTTGTATTCTCATAGCATCTCTCCCATTCTCATAGCATCTCTTGCATGCTAACATTATTAAATAGTGAAGATGAATATACATGAAGGAATCTTATAGGAAACATATTTCACAATAAGCTAGTCTTTATCATGTTCAATTTGTTAAATGGATTTTAGAACTTAATGCTTCTCCATCAATTTGTGATGCACAAGATTATCAAGGCAAGCATGATGCTTCTTTTCAATATCAAAACAGGGCCACAAATTTTCCTGCGGGCTTATTTTTGTGCTACACGTGTCATGTGCCAACAACACGTAGCATTTTTTTCCAGCATTTCTTTTACAGCAACAAAACTTCAACTCATATTTCATTCAACATATTCCAAAATTTCAACTCATATCTCATATTTCCAGACTCATATTTGAACATACAACTCATATCTCATATTTCCAGACTCAAACATTGATTCTCCTATTAACATTCACAGCTTCAAAAATTCACAGGTTCAAACATTCAGAGATTCATAGTTTGACATTCACAGATTTCTGAAAGTCTTGAATTAGTTTTTAAAAAAAAAAAAACATAGTCTAGTATAGTATCTTCATGTATTATTCTGCAATCCTTCTACAACATTTCTGCAAGACTTTCATCACTATTCATGCAATATTTCTGCAAGACCGCCATCACTATTCTGCAATATTTTCTGCAATATTTCTTATATCCTTCCTGCATTGACAATTGAGCATAACATACTAAAATAACTGACAATGAACACTATGAACTATACTTACAATGAACTGACCAGAGATCCTGCATTGCTCATACTTCCGACATTTATCACTATATTCTGTATGGTATTACCTATAATCGAAACTCTTCCACCAGAACCCAAATTTTCATCGCAAAAATACTTCTTCAATGATGGCTTCTCTTCTAATGTACGCTCAAAATCATTCATGTAATCATCATCAATCAAGACAGGTACATAATAACCTTTACTATCAGAACCTAAAATCAAAATAAAACTAAATACTAATAAAACATGAAACAACATGAAAATAATATGAATTAACAACATGAAACAACATGAAACTAATATTAATACTTACTAGAACCACAAATATTGAAAATATCATGAAGAGGACTGTAAGCAAGTGCAACAGCCTTCTCCTCATTGCCGTATAAACCAGCACCAAAGTCTTTACATTTTCAAAAAAGGAATTGCAGTAATCATTACCGGAAGGCAACACATCCATCGCCGACACTGGCTACGACTTCGCTACGATCGTACCTCTTATATGAGCCAAGATTCCTATGCCAAGGAATCTTCGTGCCCACCTCAATAGGCACACCAGAAACACTAATCTGCATAATTGCAGTGGTTCTGCAACTCTTGTTGGTGTAATTACCCTCAATATGACAGACTGCAACCCTGTCCTTAAGTCAAGCACCAATTGTCTTCGAAGAGATGATTAACAGAATACCAAGTTTCCTTTCTAGGACGAGTATGGCCTGCAGGAAAACATATCTACCACCAATCTTATCATTCACCTCATATTTTGGAAGCTTGAACTCTAAGTGCCTCCAACACTCAATCACATCAATTTATAATACCTGACGGGCTCTCAAAAGTATGCTGTCTTACACTTATTAATATCTCCATGCCAATTTTTGTTGGTGGTCTCACAGTATTCCAAATACTCCCTCACAAACTCCTTTTCAATAAAAAGTTGGAAGTCACGCACCTTGCAGAGTTCCTACTCTCCATGAATCAGAAATCGCGACATGCAGTAGAAGGCAAACACTTTTGAAGACCTAAATTAGAAGTCACGTGATATGCTTTATGTGCAAGTATCTTGGCCTGATCCTCCCTATTAAGAATATCAGATTTCTTACGCTTAGAAATGTAATTACCAGCAACTGATTCATGCATTGCGACATCCAATGCCTTGCGTGCTTTGCAGAACTTAACATCCTTGTAAATGTCAATGATATCCTCTTCCACTCTAGAATGCATCATTCTTGCATCTTGTGCACGACGCAAGATCCTATTGATGCCTCGATTCAACTTCTGCAAAAAGTACCAAAAAAAAAGCTACATATTAAATACAAAACTAAACCAACAAACACAACTAATAAAGCAATATAGAAACAGGGATGAAAATACTCACAAATTTGGAGGATAATATTTGCCATCGGGATGACGCACACAAAGCATGAACTCTTTAAGATTATTTGCGAGCCCATCCAAAGGAATGTCCTCAACTTTTTACTCAATTCCTTTTCCAACATGTAATCACCAGGAATCAAATCTTCCTCTGATCCACGGGTGTGTTTTTGCTTAGCATACCTAACTTTTAGGAGATCCAGCACCCGGCCAGCACATATATTAACGAGCACAGACGGGCTCGTGATAGGCTCGTCATGGGTACTGATGGGTCGTGATGGCTCATGAAATGACAAGCCTGACGGTCATCCTAATTCTGACGACGAATCATTCCTCTCTAATTCTATTAAATCATCACCTTCATTTTCGCGCGCATCTACTTTACCTTGCATTCCAGCTCTCGATCAAACGAAGTTTTTGAGATTTCTGTATTTCAAGCTTTCTGTTTTGAACATGAGGATTCCGACACAACATGATTCTACCATGAGTTCTACCCCTGCGCCAGAGGTATGTCACACTTTTTTCTTTCTTATGATCAGCAAAAAGATCGTGTTTTTTTTTTTGGGTTTCCCGAAGGGCAAACCTTGGCTTTGGTGTTTTGGTGATGGCATCTTATTCTCATCCGTCTGATTCACAACTGGATGGTCTAGCTCTTTTGTTACTCCGCGTTAGGAGGCGTGAGGCAATATGGTTGCCCGGTGTCAATTTCGAGTATCGGGCGTTATCACGTGAATTGGACGGTCGGATATTTGGTATCACTTACAGCTTTATCTTTGGAACATTACTTTTATGCCCTAACAGGCAAAAATCTTACCAAGCGTGTGCACGAAACGATTTCCTAGGGATGGAAGATTTATCATCATTGAAGTCCTATGCCATGATCGTTCACGAGGACGCTATAAGGAGTTGGCACCATTAGCTAAACTACACATTATGAGTTATTTGGTAGAATGAAAATATTAAAGAACTTCTTGCAATCGCAGCTAAAAAATGGGATGAAGAATTGGAAGAAAATAGAAAGAAAAAGGAAGAGCAGGAATGGTCAAAGCATGATACTGAAAGTTTAGATAAACAGTTGGAGATCACTTATAAGCAAAATAGTGGTCGGCAAACCAAATCCGAAGCCAAAGCCAATGGGGAGCATATCTATCCTGATAAGTCTAGTAAAGACAGGTAAATGTTGTCTTTTACTTCAACCCCACTGCATATGATGAAAATTGTTCTTCTGCCTTTAAATGTCTCTATGTTATATGTTGAGCAAATCACTGGCAAAAGAGACATCATCGAATAATCTGGAAGCATTGAAGGGACAGGAGAAAGAGCCAAATGATCAGGAGATTATTAAACAACAAAAAAGAAATGGAGAAGCAAAAGTGGGTAAGTGCACTTGTAGCCAAGAAGCAGTCATTTGTTAAGCCAGCCTTTAGCCCCAATTTGAAAAGTGAGCTCATAAAATGACATCTTAATGGTGGTCCTTAGTTTGTTTTTAAAACAAGAGACTATCAGCAAGAGACTGTCTAGTGACTTAGTAGTAAGTTTCTTCTTTTCAATTATTGAATCATTCTTCTAGTAAATTTTTGTAGCAAAGTGAAGGATTCTTTCATTTGGGGTAGTGAAATTTCTGATGTTTTTATGGCCGCAGAGCGAACCGGAACGGTCCCGTGAGAGCCTGGAGGCCTCCACTCCAAGAGATGCCCACAGTGAGAATAAGGGGACTTTGCATAAGCTTCGGAAATGCAACAGTCAATTGGGTCTTTCCCACTCCTCTAGGCAATATAATGTGAGTTTTAAATTCTATATTGAAGTTTTAGTTATTTTTTAACTGGAAACATGAATCACAGTCTCTCATTTTTGCACACTAGATTCGATTTTGTGACGTACCCAACTCGTCTACGGTGCCCCCACCGTATAAAAGCTGGATCATTCCCCCTTATTGGCCTGGCAAGC
>JAANSK020121236.1:0-15706 GCA_011763485.2 Isoetes engelmannii
TAATTGCAATGAAGAATCACATACATAGACATGACCCAACCTGGGAGCCTGCATGTTTCATTGTTGATGATGCACAGACTGAAATAAACGCCTTGCAGGATGTCTGGACCAATACCAAAATCCGGTTGTGTATTTGGCACGCAAGAAGGAACTGGATGAAGATGCTCTTGAAGCGTGTGAAGGACAAAAAGCTTAAGGGTGAAATGTTCAAGGACCTTGGCCACATTATGTACAAGACACAAGTAGGTATTGACCCAAGAAGGGCCAATGATTACGTGGAGGCTTGCACCCGAGAAGCCACCAAGCTGTTGGATGAGTTCAAGGAAAAGTATAAGATGTGGAAGAGGGTTGTTAAGTACATGAACGCCTGGACCAATAACATCACCCATTGGGTAGTTGCCACAAGGATGTATCCACATGCCAATCAGGAGACAAATGCTGGAATAGAGTCTTATCACGGCCACATGAAGAGAAGACTTGGGGTCTCTAAGCATGCTCTTAGAGGAAGGAGAATTGATTGGCTGATTTACATGCTTACAGGTACATTGCAAACCCATATGTCATTTGATAGGTTCACGAAAGAATCGGGTTTTAAAACCAACAAGAGACAAGAGCATATTGTTGAGACCGCCATCATAGGTGCACGAGCACTTCCGGATGAGGCCGTTAGAGGCTGAACTTCAATGATGGGAGGGCCGAGATGTGGAGTCAAAACATGGACACTTGGGATGACAACCGCGAGGGACTACCCTACTTAGTAGAGGTTGCAAATGAACATTGGTCCTCATGTGATTGTCCATGGGGAATGAAGGGGAATATGTGCAAGCATCAAGTCAAGGTGATTAGAATGATGCATAAGTATGAAGAGGGCGATATATTGAAGTATTATGGTACTCTACATGGTTCTCAAGCAGGAGGGCTCTCAAACCTAAGGAAATATGGCGAGGCCTACGATGACACTCTCCCCTCCTGGGAAGAAGGGCCGTCAATTGAACATCAAAGTTATTCTCACAAATCTCCACAAAAGATTCTTGAGATTGACTCTATTTTATCTTGCTCTGTCCTAGACATAGAAGGCGACGCTCGAGTTATTTGATCCTCTAGACTTCTTCTTCTTCTGCCTACATGGACTTATATACATATTTTTATATGAGTGGATACTTAAACAACACAATTGCAAGAAACTAGAGAGACGAAGATGAAGATTATGGCTTCTCACCTCATCTCAGTCAAGAAGAATTGAGAGTGCATCACAAAATTGGGTTTCTATGTATCCCCTTCAATGTCTCCAAGAGATGCGTGAAAGAATTTTTGTTTTAGACGAAGAAAAGGACCAATCTCCAAAAGGGTGTTATCAAACTTTTAAGCTTCTTTTGAGCACTGATCTTCAACTTTTTTATTTGATGGCCCTTTTAATGCTGATAAATGGATCTTGATAGTATAGGGACGTCTATGTATTCTAGAGAAAGGTTTTCATAATAGTTTTGTTTGGATAAGAATTTGTTATTAGATTCAGGGACATTTTGGTTTTGAAGCTTGTATGGGAAATTTGGTAGTTTTTTCTAAGATAGCATGAGAAGATTTAAGGATCTATTTGTTAGGAATTTAGCAAATGATCATAATCAACTTGTTATTTCACTATGTTCACAGGACAACGACAACTTCAATTTGCTTATCTCCTTTAATGACTTAGACAATATGATTTGTTAGAATCGAATAACTATTGAAATAAGACATTTGAAACACCGTAGCAATGGGACTGCCAAGATTACTGTAGCAATGGAGCTACAAGAAAATACATTCCGGCAACACAAGTCTGAATGCAAGATTAGGCTGTCTGATTTGATCAATGTGGAAACCTTGTAGATGAATAAACATATCTAATTTCTTCTTAGCTTTATTTGGATGATCTACGACCGATTTGGAAACGGTTTTCGATGGATTCATCAGTGGCACATTCATACTTGGATTAGATTTTATAGTCTTAACCGTCTCGACCATATTAGAAATGATTTAATATAAATGTACCACAAACTATGGTTGATATAAAGACCTTTTTAAAACCTATTTGGAGTTCCCTTGACTATTCATCTGTGATCTAATAATCTTCACAACTCTTGTAGCTCTTAGTGAACCATGCATCCTTGTTATAAATGCCATGAACAACCATAGATTTCTAACATTCCTCCTCCATCATATTCCCCTGTTATAACCTGTTATATTTAGATCATTTCTAAATTCCACAAACTTACTTTCTGCTAGTGCATGTGAATATATCGGAGATTCGATCTGCAATATTTACATATTTCATCTGTATGTATCCTTTCTCTGCAAGTCCTTGAAATGGTTGTTTAACTCAATATGTCTTGTTCTCTTCACATGATTCTTAACAATTGCAATACTGCTTCGACTATTAGTTAGGATTTTAGTAGGCTCAATCTGGTGGCATTCTAACTCTTCAGCAAGTCTCCTTCACCACGTTATCTCTTTACCTACCAAAGATGAGGCAACATATTTTGTCTCTTCAGAAGACACTGCTATTGCCTTTTGTTTTTTATTTCTCCATACAATTGAACCTCCTCCTAAGAAGATCACATGCTAAAGTGGACTTTCTGAACTTAAGTCACCTCCCCAATCAACATCACTATATGTAAGAAGCTCCATATTTTCATTACTATAAGTTATACCATAATCAACAGTCCTTAATCTGCAGGTTAATTGTCTTTTAATCCCATTAGTAATGCAAAAATGCTTGAAATTGCTTGATAAATTTTCTCCTCCACGATCAGACCTAATGCATTTAACTCTTCCATGTCTCTCTTTCCACTTCAGCCACAAATTGTTTCAGTGCCATTAAAGCTTGTGATTTTTGCGAGAGGCAGTAACATACACATTTTCTACTATAGTCATCTATGAAAGATATAGAATATCTCTTGTTAAATCTGCTTCTTACATTTAAAGGGCCACATAAATCAGTATGTATGAGCTCTAGTGGTTCATTTGCCCTGAATTTAGATTTTGTAAATGGAAGCCGGCTTAGTTTGCCAATTATGCATGCTTCACACAAGAACTTGTATACTTTCTGATCACTTCATCCATTCCAACCTTTCTTAGCCAAGAAAATGATATTGTTGCAATTAGTATGGGCCCACCTATTATGCCACTTCTCAATGTCATGTGAAATCACAGAATTTATACTTATACATGTGTTTTCCATTTGGAAAAGATTACCACACCTTTGAGCCAGAAACTTTAATTCATTTCCATGAAAGATTTTACAAGCATATGAGTCAGAATTGACTCTATAACCCAAGTCTACTAATTGACTAACAGAAATTAGATTTTTAATAACTCCTGGAACACACAAAATATTTTGAATATCGATTATATTCCCTTGCAAATATGTGAGTTGCAATAATCCACTTGTGAGGCATTAATGAGAATGCTCTCGAGAACCCTAGCCGCTTGTTAGGGCGGCGGCCGCCCGAAGTCTTGAACTCAGGGCTCTGTGTAGTTGGTTGGAAGAGCAGGAACTTCGGTTGCTGTCTGGCCAGATCAATGGTGGAAGCTAGAGAGGTCCTTGTTATTTGTTCTTCACCAGATCTGTGAAACATGGGTCAGATTGCAAAACATGGCCGTTGCTCTGGAATCCCTCCTTTGTTTACACAAGATTGACTAGGTAAGAATGGGTTTTTTTCATCTCTGCCATTTGGTTTGTGTTAGATCAACATGTCTTGCATCTTGGAAAGGGCAAACAAGCATAAAAATATGAATCTTGCTTAGACCTCGACTTCCAAGGGTGAGTGCTTTAAACAAGCCTTGCCCAGGTCGCTGCGGGCATGAGTGAGTGATTTATATTCTGTATTTTGTGATCTCGGTCCAGATGCTTTGACTCAGATCTAGTCCCTTAATCTAGGTCTTTCAGAATGCTTTTTATGAAGACCCACTTTGTGTGGTTCGTTCTTCCTGCACTCACTGCAGGTCTGGGTGTTCTAGCAGAAAGCTTTCTTCTGTGTTGCTAGGTTGTGGCTCCATTTTTGAACAATTTACCTACCGATTCCAGCTAGGTGTGCTCATGGTTTAGAAGTAGCATGACAAACAGGGTGGTTTTGGTCAGGAAGACTTGGGTACGGAAGAACCCTGGCTTTACACAGATGCTAATTGGGGATCTCGTAGTGAGATTCTTGAAAGGTGGAGCAGATGGTCAGGTGATCCATACTAGGCTTTGGAGCTGAGATGTGGGAAAGCCGCCTTCTTGGAGGCAAGCCCTTAACTGCCCTTGATGCAGGAAGATGGCTATTGCCTATAGTATTGTGGGTCTGCTGGGGCCAAGTTAACGTGTTGTTCACCCTGCAATCTGCTCCGATATACTAGTACTTTCGGTGGGGAGCTTCATAAGGTCACAAGTCCAGAAGGTATCAGCCTTACTTCCGTCTGACGGTTATGATATTTCTTCTTTTCCAGCATAGGGTGTTACAGGATTAAACGCTGTCTATTTAATGACCATGTGGCCTATCAGGCCTATTGTGGAACCCTTGTAATAAGGTCATAGACCTCTTTTGGAAATTATGGTCTAGAAATTTAGGCTCTCTCTCCTATAGTATCCTATGGAGAAGAAGTTGAGAGAGGCCCAAAGAGTACTAGGCCCAGAATGTGGACTGCTATTCATGGATTTGAGAAGTGATAGTAGCTCTGGATTCGACTGTATGTGTATAAGCATTCTTAATTTTTTGAATACAATACAGAACTTTCTTGCCTTCAAAAAATAAAATAAAATAATAGTAATAATAATAATAATCCACTTTTTTCAATCGACTGCAACTGCCCATTTCCAGCTTGAATATGCTTGGAATGAGTTTGTTGGATGTTCTTGAGCAGATCGGTAATTTGGACTACTGATCTCTCAGCTCCACTATCAATTAAACTATTATGAGATATAACATTAGCTCCACCCCTTCTAGAAATAACAGAAAAAGCACTAGTTACCTCATTCTCATCCTCAACCTCTTTTAACTTGTGTTCTTTCTCTTGCATCAGATGTACACTAGCTAGTCTCCTTCCTCCTCGATCCCTGCGTGCGTAGCTTTTTCATCGTCTAGTATCTTTGCCTTTTTTCCTTCCTATGTTATAGTCTTTTGAAGAAGAGCATTTGGCTGCCACATGGCCCTTCCCTCCACAATTAAAGCAACTGATTTCATTATGACCAAGTTTGGGGTAGTCACTTTTATAGTGACATGTTTCGTGATAGTAGAAACAATTACCCTTTTCTTTTTTCCAGCAAACAACACTTCAATGGACTCATCAATCCCTCTAGTTAATTTCCTTTGCTCATATTCAGTTCTCAATATATTCTCTGCTTCCTCTCTTATTTTACTCATATTTCTAATGAACAAGGTCAACCGTTCATTCTCAAAGAGGGCTCTAGAAATTTGCAAGACATGACTTCTTTCTAAGGCATGTATACTTGCTCCATACATGTCTTCTATAATATTGTCAAAAGTGTTGAAAAAATCTAATACATTCCCTATGTAATTTTAGCCCTTCTACTTCATTCTCTAATAGATCAATATGGGATGATGTTTTCTCCTCATAATATTCATGCATAAAGTTTAAGTCTGATGGTAGAACTGACCTTACAAGAAATGATGCCGTAGGCCTCTTTCAATTTTGCAAAGTTTGTCCTAATAGGTTCAGCACTCACAGTTGTTCTCCATGCACTTGCTTATTCAGCAGTAGCATTTGCAGAATTTACTGCCACATTGACGGAACTCTCAAACCTGGACACAACATTTGTTACCACATTGTTAGCATCTGGGTCTACTAGATCCACAAATTCTCTACTTCTAAAATATCCTAGTGGAATCCTTCTGAACTTGGAAGCCTGCTCTACCCTTGAACACTTCAATTGTGCTTAATAATCCCACACCAAATCGACTTGGCATCTTTCAAAATTCTAAATACAGTTGGTAAATCATGGAGCAATATTCAAGTATAAACTCAGTGCAGAGACTTGACATAGTTGTTTAGTGCAGAGATTGAAAAATTTCGTTAACTCAGTTGTAAATATACCCGGCATGCAGATATATGTAACCTGGAGAAAAATTCGAAAGAGAAAATAAACATCTTTTTTTTTTAAGAACTTTTCTCATTGTATTAAAAGAATGATAATGGTACCAAGTGAGTGAGGAGCAAGAAGAGCTGCCCCGAAGAGGCCGCGATACTCCACCACTCCATCATCCTCTCAACTACAATTGAACAAAGCATCCATCAACATCCACTATCTCCAGGAAGTCTCAACAGGTAGCAAACTTCCGCTTCGCCAACCCCAGAAACACCTGAAAGCTCTGAAACAACTTGTACCTCAGAAATGGGATCAAGGGGGCCGAAGGCTGCTGGATCCCCTGGAAATAAAAATTTTGACGTATGGAGACCATTTAATATGGGATAATCATGTTTCATAGGTCCGCGACCTATTTGGTCGATTAAAATTTGGCCAGCACAAATGACAATCAATGAAACCCCAACTATCCTTGCCGAATCGATTGGAGCTGGATCCTGAAAAGGATGAGGCCGAAAATGGAAAAGTAACCAACAAGAATGTAGATAAACAGATTCCCAGGGGGAAATCTTTTGTAGTTCAATCAATCGATCTGAGTAAAGGTTTATTACAGACTATATGGCCGCCATTCCCATTGCTATATTGTTTTTCAGAAGTTACTTGTGGCTTGAATTTGAATTTGTACTTAAGCTAACATGTAACCAAACTAGGTGCAATTCTATTAAGTGGCATCAATATATTTTAAGAATTTAGAATAGAATTTATTTTTATCATCCACGGAGACCAATTGGCTTATGGGACCCAAACGAAGAGAGAGCAGCAAACATATTACTGTCAAAATTAAAAAAACCCAACCTCGAAGGGTTTTTGAGGGAGAAACCTTAGCAGTAATAAGTATGCTGGTAGACTGTACAATCGTGTAACACAATTCAATACCGCACTGAAGGGCACATCCGAGTTTGTACATCCATGACCCCTTGAAGATATGATCCTAGCAAACTCACAAAGGTCGTGTCCAATAGCACATGCAGCGGTTGGCTAGGCAAAACCAACTGAACATACTGTGCCCGGATATGAGTGTATGCCTGGCAGGTTTGAAGAACATGGCATTCATCCTCAATGGCACCCTACTGGAAACACTGGTAGATCCTGTCCTCGCGTGCCCCCGAGTCCATCGAGCTATCTCAGTGCAGAGGCGATGCGCACCCTTGTGGATAGAAGCTATCAGTCTGCGCTTCTTCGTGGGCAAATGGGTGTGCAGGTAGTAATGCGAGCCTCGTGCGAGCATGGGATTGACCTGCTGGCAATAGTGTGCTATCTTGACATGTGTCAAAGCATCTGCATCCCATAGTTTGCTAAGGAAGCAAGCATCAAGGTACTGCCTCAATTCATCATGCTCCTTTGTGCGTACTTGCACGCACTTGTATGCCTGTACATTCCATCGGGAGAACCACTGAGCTTATTTGTCCTTCTAGCTAACAAGATTTGAGGCATTGTGGACCCATTGCTACAGTTAAAGCCAGATTTGGAAAACGAGTATCACCCATACGGACCACCTTCTGGAAATAAAGGATATGTCGGTCAAGTGCGGCCCTTTGGAGAGGTAGAAAACCCGTCTCCTCCAGCAGGATCTGATATGGAACTGTAGACTTTACCCCAAGTGCTCGTGCTAAGAAGGCCTTCTGTACCTGTTCCAGGTCATTCCAGGTGGCCAGTGATATTACCGGATCCCACACTTCCGCCCCATGTTTACAAACGCATTGTAGAAAGGATTATTCGGAGGTTTGTACATTTTCTCTTCTTCCTTGGTTTTGTAATTGTTTCATATGGTATTGAGCATATGCGCGTGGCTGGGAGGGTCTGCAAGGAATAAGTTTTTATCCCTATGTATAACCATAGCTGGTGGAGAAGTAGCAAGGAGGATCATGTCATTCTCTCAATGACACTTCCTGTGGCCATCACCCACGCATCCATCAAACGTCCCTGGTGGCCAGCTTGGAAGTTTTTTTTTTCCAAGGGTCGTGCGAGTTGTCTCTCACAAACGACATGTAAAGACGTTTAGCATTGGGCAGGTTGCCTGCTACCGTGTATCTGCGAACCGTGCCCATATATGCAAGAAAGCCCTGAGCATGCCAATTTAAAATGTTAATTCAATGCTGGCTGCATGAATTGGTGCCCAAAACCTTGCACTCGATTGCCTGAAGCAAATTCAATGGCCCCAACTCCCGTTATGGCTTTGATCAGATCAAAAACTTGTTCAAGACACTCTATTCCAGAAATATCTCCCACAGGCATTCCAGAGCACGGTAACAGACATGGTTGAGACAAGAGCCCGCAGAGAAATTGATGGTGAGGAGAGTAGTAGGGCCCTAACAGCTCATAAGCGGGCCAAAGCCTAAGCATCGATTCCCCAATTCTTTCGAAGTGGATGGATTAGCTTGGAACGGATCGAGCGAAATGGAACTTAAGTGGATGATCGAGGGCGATCAATCTTGAGAAAGGATGGATTGATACGGAGCTAAGCACGGGGGAGTGGCCCACGGCTGGGATTATGGCAAAAATTATGGCAAGGCTATTTTATTAATGGGGTTGTGAAGTTTAAATTGAAGACCATTGGAATTGGAATTGTAAGGGAGCCTTTATTTTATAATAAAAAGGTTATCCATTAATTTAATTATACATGGTCAAAGGATGGATGGGGTCGAGGTAGATGATGGGGACGTTGACCTTTTATTAGCAAAGATATTAAAGGTGGTAAAGATAATGTCAACTATTATTGGAAAAAGGTCCTTACCTATAAAATGGCCTTCAACGTAAAAGGGGAACATATATATACCTTGATAAAAAAAAAGTGATTGTGACTTTATTAGGAGGATTGCGACCAGATGGGAAGGCCTTTATAAAAAAAAGGGTGGCTACGAATACAAAAGGGAGAACTAGTGTTGTTATAAGGGAGATGACGAACACTTTAGGCGGACCAAGATTCATTGAAGGGGATGCCAAGCTTGAGATTAGATTCTGAATACTTCCTTCATTCCTCGCTAACTGCTATTACGTTTTGGGGATTGAAGCTATGTGGGGATAGCAGTACCATTGTGATAAGCCAGTTGTGTAAGTGCCATAACCCAGGGATCCGGTTGGGTGGTTAAACCATGTTCCAACCAATATTGTGACTTAAATATTATTTATCTTGACCTTGAATCGGTTGTTCATCTCTTAAAGCGTGTTCTAAGATCACCTAAACATCCCCAATTACTAAGAATCGTATCACTAGCAGGGGCAATTTTGGTTGAGATACACGATATCTGGGCTCTTTTCAAAACCATTCGATTCAGGGTATAGTAGTGCCTGGTCCAAATCGATATGGTAAGACCCAGATTCCACAGTTTTCCACAGTTTTTTCATCTGCTAGCAAGCTTCAGTTGCATCGAATTTGTAGATCCAAGCATATTCGGATTATGTACTACGCTATCTATCTACGCCGGCGGAGTCATTACGCCCCGTAGAGCCTCGAGGCGGTGCCACCAGCTAAGGCGGCGCATGAGCACGGAGCCCCAAGTGCCGTCGAGAGGCCCTACGAGGGCGTAATGATCCCGCCGATGTAGGTAACGGGACATAATCCACATCTTGGTCAAGGTTACGAACAATACCTGTGATTCTTGGCTTCTTAGCTTGCGTTTGGCTTGTTGCCACGGATTTTAGAGCAGATATGGCAGTTGCCATAGATTTTGAAGTGGATATGGCTTGTTGCCACAGATTTTGGAGCACATATGGGGTTGTTATATCAGGCAGCGGAAAAAAAAACTCTTCAGAAGCATAGATTGCCTTCTTGCAGAGTCCATAGTCGATCTGTGAACCAGGTAAGCAGAGTGCAACTGTGCCTTTTATTTCTGCAATTTTGGCTATAAGAGGTAATTTGGCTTTAATTCCTCTGGTCCTTTTGCGGGTAGCCCTTTTGCGCACAGCTTCTTTACTTGAATGGTACTCCGTCTTTGTTTTCGCCTTAACCGATTCGCCTGACCCATCTACAAGCAGATCAAAGACCAATTGTATCTGCAGGGCACCCAGAAGTAGACAGAAGGAAGGAAATGGAAAGAAACAATGCGGGCAGAATGGAAGCGGCGGAAAGAAACAGAGACAACGAAAAGAGCGGCGGAAAGAGTGGCGAAAGGATTAGGGCAGAATGGAACCGGCTGAAAGATACAGAGGCAGCAGAAGGATTACTGGCTATAACTTTAGGGTAAAATGACAGTAATCTTAGCCCAGTGTGGATTACTATTTTCTTATATAATAGGGATTATATTATATGTCTTCTTGGCAATCAGTTCAGTGCATCAATAATATCTACTATCATTTTAGTTTTCCTAAGATTGAGGACTTGTCCAGGATGATTCCAGAAATAATAACCATATTCAGCCATATAATAATGTTGCTATGCATATTAGAACATTCAGCTTAGGATGAAAGTCAAATTTGGTTAAAGTGGGCGGCATCCGAGTCCCACTTTTCCCGTGCACTAAGTTAAATTGACCAAAACGGACACCCGAACAATATCTCGAGTCGTGATTTCGAGAATATACCCCTTTTTTCAAGAATTCCCCGTTGCAAAGCAAATAACCCATTGTTCTCAAGTCCACGCTTTCTGCTTTGGTATGTCCCTCCAATTTTGTTGGAAGTAGCAGGTGTACTCGCGCACCCCATACAGGCTTCTCGCCCTCTACAATTCAAAATTCGAATTCTTAGTTTCAAGCTTTGTATTCCTTCCGCCATTTTCATTTCGAGTTGATGAGCCTTAAGCACATAATCCAAGATCCTTACTCCATCCCAATACAGGATTCCCGCCTTCTACAATTCGAAATTTGAATTTGTGCAGTGTATAAAAACATGGATTGTGGAAGAATTGACTTTCCGATTTTCATATGCACGCTGCAAATTTCACTAGTGACACTTGTACGGAAGGTTGGCTCACACGACGTGAATTTGTGCAGGGCATACAAATTGTGCACCTTAATTTCACGCCATGTGATCCATGTAGTATGGAAGATTCAAATGATGTGTGAATAAGAATCCGACTGGCTCATGAATATGCTCCAGTCTTCAGTTTCAAAAAGCATGGTCCAAAGAATAAGAACTTAGACCACCATATGTTGCATCTTGCAGGCTAAAAAATTGTCGACATCTGGGGGGATGGCAATTTATATCCATTGGATCCATTGAATGGCAAGAAACCGTCATTTCGGGACATCCGAAAGATTGTCTTGGTTCCATAGGTGCGGGTGAGTTCGATCTATGGATTTTGGGGGGTTAAGTCGGGTACGGAGGTGAGTTGCCCTGAGGGGGGGGCCACGGTCCTCTCTCTTTAAGCCTACAATCATGCCATATCATGTCTTAGTCTATCTACAAAATATGCACATGAGTTTTTTCAAAACACCTTTTCTTGCCCCATCTGACACGAGTAGACTTTTCGAAGAATTCATGAGTCATCTTTTGCGTATCAGCCATGGCCTGCACTAAATTGACATCTCGAAAAGAAAATTACATCGGACCAAGGCTCAACGCGCGTGCAGTAGCAAGACAAAAGAATATCCCAATCGGCAAACGACCGAGGAGGGAGGAAGGCCTAAGCACCCCATCCGAATCGACAGACTCGTCTGACAACTCGTTTAAGGAAATGGGAGGCTCAAACGATTCCAGCTCGTCGAGATCTTGTGATTTGGCACAAATGAAATCATGGAGCGGGGTCCGACATGACATGGGATGAGTTAGACCCGAAGAATAGAGAAGGAGGAAGAAGGGCAAGGGAGTGGCGATGGAAGGCTCCTCGAAAAGGAGGACAGTGCAGAAGATTACGGACAGGAGGAGGCAAATGGAAGGAGGAAGTCTACCAGGGGTAGTAATTGGAGGGAGGTGGATCGAGGAAGGAGGGGCAGAACAGCAGGAACAACAAGAAGTATCGGAAGCGGCAAGACCCCCGTATCTGGTATGGCCGACAATGCCCAAATAAAAAAAGGTCTACCCAACAGGAGAGAGACCTTTCAAATTAAGAAGGGATATCGCGTACGAAAAGAAGGCAGCGGCATACAAAGAATAACTCCGCCGATGGTCAGCATACAACGAATGGCATCATTAACCCCAAGCAAATATTTGTAGAATATAGGACCCAAACAAAGAGAGCAGCAAGCGTATTACTGTCAGATTTAAAAAACCCCTGCCCCAAAGGGTTTCCGAGGGAAAAACCTTGGCAGTAATAAATATGCTGATAGACTGTACAATGATATGATATGATATGATATGATATGATATGATATGATATGATATGATATGATATGATATGATATGATATGATATGATCTTGAGTCAATACCGTACTGGAAGACATAGTTGAGTCCGTGTATCCATGACCTCTTGAAGATATGACCCGAGTAAGCCCATAGAGGTGTGTTCAATAGCATATGAAGCAGCTGGTTAGGCATGACTAACTGGACATACCATGCCCAAATATGATCAAAGGTTGGACAAGTCTGAAGGGCATGGCATTCATCCTCAATGGTGCACTGTTGGTAACACTGGCAACCCTTACCTCACGTGCCTCTCGAGTCCATCGGCTTGTCTCAATGTGGAGACAATGTGCACGCGTGTGAATGGAAGCTAGTCTACGCTTCTTCATAGGCAAATGAGTATGTAGGTACTGTTGTGGACTCGTGTGAGCATGGGATTGACCTGTTACTGATAGTGTGCTATCTTGACATGTGTCAGAGCATCTGTATCCCATAGTTTACTAAGGAAGTAAGTGTCGAGGTACTACCTCAGTTGATCGTGATCCTTCTCCGTCCGGACCCGTATGCACATGTCTGTCTGTATATACCATTAGGAGACTGTGTTTGTTTGTCCTTCTAGTAGGCTTTAAGGCGTTGTGGGCGTTACTGACAAAGCAGGATTGGGTAGACGAGCATCACCCATAGCAACTACCTTTTGAAAGTAAATGATATGGCGGTCCAGTGCAGCCCTCCAAAGGGAGGAGAGGAGGGGGGGGGGGGAGAAACTTGTCTCCTATAGTAGGATCTGGTATGCTTGTGGACTTTACCCAAAGTGCGCGTGCCAAGAAGGCCTTATGTACCTATTCCAAGTCATTCTAGTGGCAAGAGATATTACCCAGCCCAAACCTCATGTCTATATAGAAGAATAGGCTCGACCAAGTCCCTAAACACGTGTGACAATGATCCCATGCATACAACTCTACTTTGTGATTGTTGTTCTGCATTTTTGCATATAGTGCCTTCCAACCCGCCGTGACGCGCAACCGGATGGAAGCATCCCAGTGTGTGGTAATAGAAAACTTGATTCTTAGATACTTGTAGGTCGTAGCCACCTCTACGATCTGCCCTTGGTACATAAAGGAGGGGGGCAGGGCTGTCATGAGGATGAAGCTAGCAGTACCCTAGTTTTAGCCAAGTTAACCTACATGCCAGTGAACCGGCAGAAATTATCTAGAGGATCCAGGTGATGTTGCATGTCATCTGAAGTGTAAGCCAAGAGGTATACATCATCAGCGTATACGAGTTGTCGGATTATATGGTGCATGAGTTGAGTGCCCCCTCGTTCAGCAAGCCAATATTCCAATTGATCGATATATAGGCCAAAGAGCATTGGGGAGAGTGGACAACCATGGCGTACTCCAATACTACCCATGACAGTATGCATGCTTCATACAACCTGTATATCGCATTTTGCAAGTCACAGGGATCCCTACTGCCTCAATTTGCCCCACAGCTTATCCTGAGCCACAGTGTCAAAGGCTTTTGCGAAATCTAGAAAGCAGCAGTGCAGGTCTTGCCGGTAATTCCTGCTGCCCTCAATCAGGGTTCACAGAGTGAAGATGTGATCAATAGTGGAGTGTTTGGGCTAGAAGCCCGCCTGTGTAAGAGCACACACCTCTGCTTCTTCGGTCCAAATTGTCAGTCGTTGCTAAAGAATCCCAGCTAGCAGTTTTGCAAAGAGCGAGCTGACCATGATGATGCGATAATTGCCTAGGCAGTGAGGTCACCTGCTTTGTGTACACGAACAACCCTGCTAGTGGTCCACT
This sequence comes from Isoetes engelmannii, assembly GCA_011763485.2. Classification (NCBI taxonomy): domain Eukaryota; kingdom Viridiplantae; phylum Streptophyta; class Lycopodiopsida; order Isoetales; family Isoetaceae; genus Isoetes; species Isoetes engelmannii. Next base: position 14,142 of record JAANSK020121236.1, read on the forward strand.
GCGGGTGAAAACCTTCTTGCAAAGCTCTATTGAATGATGGCGTCAGAACGAGCACCATGGGAGGTCCAACCTACTTGAGCAGCTCTGCCTGCATACCATCTAAATCTATCGCTTTTCCATTAGCAAGACGTTGTAATCTCATGATCACATCTGCTTCTAATGATTCCAATAGCAAAATGAGTAATCAGATGCAAATCCTGCTCCCCCGCCAATATATAAATCCACAACACTGGAGCCACCTCCCCGGTTCTCCTGCCTACAAGTGGTACCTGCTGGAGGTCAGCCATTGTGTCAGTGCATTGCAAATGACCAAGTCAAAGATGTTGTATAGCAAGAGCAACTGTCTACCATCACGAGTGACTTGGTTGTCATCTAATGCACTGCCCAAGCCACTTCTGCAAGGCGCAACTGTAGCACATCCTCTGCCAAGGGGTCAAATTTTGTGAGTTGCTTCGTCCCTGTGCTTGCATCGAAATCTCCCAGCAATATGACCCTACCCAACTGTTTGTGCGGCTGTATATCATCATATAGATCGGCATAAGGCTCCAACCTATCCACACCTGAATGAGTGCGATAGAAGCTGCTCTCGGCGTGTGGAACATAGCATGCTGCAATGCTGCACTCGCATCCACAAGTAGCAATTGTGCATGTCTGCCTTGTGCAGAGATACTGACTGCACTAAAGTTGTGCGATAGTAGCAAGTGACACTTCGATGTCCCTGCTTGCATGTGCACTCATTGAGTACTGCTGATAGCCTGGAAGGTCTAGCAGCATGTGTCCTGCATGTTCCCATGTCTCCATAAGAAAGACGAGATCTCCATCTGCTACAACGAAATTAAGATCGTCTCCTTTCTATCCAGGAAGCTCTGACAATTCCAGGATACCATACGGAGGCACAATTCCTATTTGTGAGCAGCAGATGTAGATGCAGACGCGGGTGCACCTGGAGTTGTTCTACCAACAGCTGGAGCAATGTACGGTGCATGAGCAGAAGAAGAAGCATGTGAAGCAGCAAGAGCAGGAGGAACGATTGGAAATGGCTGACAACTAACGGGGATAGCAGGGGTTGCGCCAGAATTAGTAGTCAATAGTGGCAGTAGCAGCAAGGCCTGTGGCATTAGCAGTAGTGTGATGCCTTGTCGTAATATAGCTCCTCACACTATTGTGTTCGCAACTGCGAATGTGACAGTCTGTGGATGGTCAGAGCGTTGAACACCATATCGTGTTGCCCTAACAGTATGAACGGGGGTATGGAACGTCATATTGGAGAGGACCAGAGTCTGGAGCCATTTGATAATCCCCTGCCTCTTCTGGTAGTCCTCGGACCACCATGTTATGCCTTCTTCATCTCTTCTCTTGTTGTTCTCCGATCCCTCGCGCAATATTGGCTGACTTGGTAGGCGGTGGTTGTTGTCTGCGAGGCGGGGACTGTAGCCTGCGGTGACAGTGCTGGGGTCGTGACAGCGCATCAAATATTTGTCTGGGCTGGCGGAACTCGAGTATCTGAGTATGGGTAGCATCCTCAACATGTGATGTAGCGCCCCCCCCCCCCCCCCCCCCCCCCC
>JAANSK020121347.1:0-15703 GCA_011763485.2 Isoetes engelmannii
TGCCGAATGTATTTTGTGCAGCCAGATATGGAAGGCTTCCATGGTGCAAAAAGCTGACATTCACTTTCGCTTGATACTAAAGTATCCAGATATACCTCTCTGGTGGTTCCTTCTCCTCTTATTGGTGTCTTTCTTTGTTTTCTTTTTCACTTGTCAGATGTATATCAAACAACTACAATTGCCATGGTGGGGAATTCCTTTAGCTGGTACACTTTGCTTAGTATATGTATTTCCCATTGGTGGTATCACAACCACCACTAATCAGGTTCTACCTAGTTCTATTTCATTATACATCAATATTGTGATCACCAACCTAACATGCATAATTTGGTTTAACGACTCCTGGTCTAAATATCTTAACATAATACATCATCGTATATTTATTACCAGGCAAGCCTATAGGTAACCTCTGCTTCAAAGTATATGGCTATTTTAGTGTAGGCCAGGCAACTGCATTTTTGCAAGACTTCAAACTTGGTCATTGTACCACCACGGTCTATGTTTATCGTGCAGGTATAACAAATGATCCATTTACAAATGATCCATTTACAAATCTAAACAGAGTCTAAATACCATAAGGTTGCTGCTAGTTACAGGTAATAGGTTCCATTGTAGCACGAACAGTTAACAAAGAGCTAACATGCTTGTGGCATGGTGGTTGCTCAAAGATGTAGATAACATATGTGACACAGAGCACCTTCCCTCAAAAAGCCCATGGACTAGTTATGAGCACCAAGAGGACATTTGGTCCCTTAGGTGAATATAGGCATGTAAATTGATTTTTCCTTGATGGAGCGCTTGCACCAATTTTTGTGTGGTTATTGGCCAAGTTCTATCCCAAAATGTCATGGATATCGTTGATTAACATGCCAGCTATTTTATTAGCTATTGCAATAATGCCTCCTGCGACCCCGTGAATCTTGTTTCTTGGTCAGTTGTGGGGGTGATCTTTAACTTCTATGTCTATAGATACCATATGTTTGATGGAAACGGTACAATTACATCACTTCTGCAGCCTTGGATGCTGGACTAGGAATGATGGGAGTGCTGCTTTATATCTGTTTAGGATTGGAAGGGAGAAGCTTGGATTGGTGGGGGAACAAATTAGACAACTGCCCTCTTGCAACTTGCCCAACCGACCTTGCAATAATTATGAGAGGCTGCCCCTAGATTTTACTGGATCCTAAAATATCATGACCCTGCATACTCTTGTAAATCTGCATACTCTTGTAAATCCTGCAAGGCCTGCATGTATTTCCCTTACAGTGTAACTAAACAAGGGATACACATGATACGCTTCACAATGATGCATAAGCATCTTTGTTTCTGCCTCGTTGTGTATCTGAATTGATAGTTGGGTCAAAACATTCATCAGATAGCTTGCTTCTCCCTTTAAAAGTGTTACAAGAAGTAAATTTTGGCTAAGTCCACATAAGAGTTTGGAGACTGCAAGGAATTAGGTAAAACTCACCTCCCAACCTATGAACCCAGAGCAATCTGAGCTCCCCACCGAGTTGAGAACTAGCTCGAGAGCGAGGGCCAAGGATCACACACCCACCAGATCCCTTCTTTGAATGCCTCTCCCATATATGGCCTCTTCCTCTATTAGGCCTTGGGCTGCGCCCAAGAGGCCCTCCCAAAAGGGCCTCCCAAAAGAGCCTGCTATGCCCTTCATAATTTTACTCCAGATCGTAACAGCCCACCAGGGTAAATGACAACTGATCTCAGTTGTAACGACCACACAAGTCTCTCGACTACTACACAAGCATCTGCTACACAAGCTACTCAACTGCTACACAAACATTGCTACAGAAGCACCTTGCTAGACAAGCACCTCAACTGCTACACAAACACCTTGCTACACAAGCATCTCAACTGCTACACAAGCACTACACAAGCACTGCTACACAGGCTTCTCAACTTCTCAACTGCTACACAAGCACCTTGCTACACAAGCATCAAAAATGCTACACAAGCACATAGGTCTTATGATCATTGCACTGAGCCTAGTGATAATTGAACACAGCCACGACCCCAACACATCAACCATCATGCAGTTCCACCGTACATCTCCCTTGATCTATCTATCTCAGCTGCTAACAAGCGGAACAACACCACCAGATGGTTCTGCCTCATCACCTGTTCTTGGTCATTCATCTTCATGTGGATAATCTCTAGCAAGATGTCCATGGCGTCCACAATTATAACACTTGAAGAAACCCCTCTTACCCCCTTTTTTACGAGCTGATCCACCTTTAGATGCGGGCTCCTCAGAGACCTTGGTTGAGACGGTATCCATCCTTTTTTCTGGCATTATTCTCAATAGATAGTGTCGCAGTTCTAACATGTTGTAAGGTCTTAGGCCGCAACAATTTAATTTGGAATGAGAACTCCCTTCCCAAAGCCATGATGAAGCGAATACATTTGTCATGCGAAGAGATTCCTGGCAGAATGTTTAAAAGCTTATTAAAACGACTAGTATAATCTTCCACCGTCTCTTCCGGACCCTGCCGCAATGTCTGCCATTGGGATTTCAAAGTATCTTCATATCATCAGGCATAAACGCTCTTTTCAAGAGCTTTTCCATACACTCCCATGTCTTCACCGGATACCCATCCAACGGCTCCTCCTCCATCACCCGGGACCACCACCACACTGGTTCCCCCTTTAACTGGAACTTTCCCAAATACATGCTTATGTTCTTTGAAAAAATAGTTATTCTTTGTCAACTACTGCAGCAACTTAGTTCCATCACACTCTCCTTTGAAGAAATCAAGGGCTTCCTTTGGATCCCTAGGCTTTTGCAATTTACACCTCTTTTTCTTGTTATCACCCTCGGAATCACCAGAACTGTCATCCCTATCAGGCGAATCATCTCTAGGAGTTCGTCGTCGTGGTGGAGTTCTTTTAGGCTCTTCACTACATGAGGAATCACTATACACACGTCTACTTTTACTTCTAGTTTCTTCAATCACCCTTTGCTCCATTGTGTCGATCCACCTTCCTATTCCAATAATGCGTGTCACATTAGTTCTGCTCATTAGTAGTTGAAACCTACTTCAAATATGAGTATAATAACCAACCTTTAACATTCCAATGACAAACTCATTTAATTGTAATATTCATCTTGAGAAATATCAAATTTCAGAACCAGTTTTTGGCTTGTTCCTCTATGGGCAGTGGTGATTTCAAGGGCCAAGTAGAAAGGCCTTGAGCTCACTTTCAGAAAGCTTCTCGTCAACATTTGTGTCACACGCTGTAAAGATTCTGGAGGCATATGAAAAAATGCTGGTTGTGAGATGAAGGATTCCTACACCTTTCTAGCACAAGGGACATACTTGTGAAAAACTTTCTTGTTTGGATTGCCATCTTGTCACGGTAGGTTGCTATATGTTGTATGTGATGCTAGATGTTTCTTTGCCTAGAGTAACCGCCATTCACAAATAGTTGGAGAACTTACCTGCAGAGATCATTGCTTTCAATTTTTAGGCTATATCCAATGGCATTCCTATGGCCAGAATTGTTATGAGATCTTTCATAGGCATTTTCTATAAGTCGGACAACCCTTTGATGCTTTAGCATCTTGTTACTCTTGTGTTTTAGTGTTGGTGATGTGCAGGTATAGGTTAGCAAGCGGCAGCACCTTCGACTTCTCCATTCGTGGGTTTTTGGGGCCCCTTGCCGAAGGCTTATTGCTAGGGTTTTTCCTCGAAAACCCAAAAGGGCAGGGTTTTTTAATCCCGATGATAAGCTTCCGGTAGGTACAACAACCAACATCTATTAGCACTGTAAATTTTAGGGTCCAAGTTCTATAATTGGATATTCCCTTTATTTTTCTTTGTGGGTAGTTCGCATGTGTGCGGCTACCCACTATCCACCATTGCAGAAAATCTGATGAGAGATGAATGAGAAGCCTATCTATCGGGAGTTTTGTCGTTTTCATGCGAGCCCCATCCTAGAATGATGCTAATAAATCCATTAGCTAAGGAAGTGGATTTTTTATATTAAATTATAAAACCAAAGCTAAGTGGTCTTATTTAAACAAAAAAATTATCGCGGCGGCCAAGGCCACTGCGAACATTTCTCTTTTCCACCTCCTTATGTGTATGGAAGCGAATCTACACAGGGATTCACTTTTAGGCTGCTTCTTTAAGATATGCAAGTTATTCTTATTTTTTTAGCCCTAGATGAGTTATTCTTACTTTTTTAGCCGCTTCTTTAAGATATGCAACTTATTCTTACTTTTTAAGCCCTAGATGAGTTATTCTTACTTTTTAAGCTCTAGATCCACAACGTACCCTCTGCTCTTCATCAACAAATTAAGGAACATCCTTTTACAACGAGGAAGAAATTCTACCAACATAGCTCTAGATTAAAACCCTAAGAAAAGAAAAAAAAATGTGCCTTTGCCACTTCTTGGGGATTCCAGTTGGCATTTATGTTGGTGCTGGAGCTGCATGGGAAGAAATTATCAAGGGTTTAGAGAAGCATTTGTTTTGGTGGTCCACTGGTCGCATTACAGTGGCCAAGCCAGTCCTCAGTAGCACCCATGTCTATATGGCATCCTTACTGCTAGCCCCACATGTTAGAGTACACGAGCTCATTGCAATAGTTCGAAACTTTATATGAGGTGGTACCTAGGAAGGTGCTGTGGTTAAGGTGGCTTGGTCTAAATGCATCCTTCCAAAATGGGCGGGTGGTCTGGTTATGACGGACTTCCTACTGCAGAGCAAGGTTCTCATTTAAAAATTCATTTGGAGGCTCTTGAATGGTGAAGATGACTCTCCTGGTGTACACCTTCTTAGGCAGTCTCTTGGTCATTGTATCCCGCTAGGCAAGAAGGGCGTCAAACCAATCCTACCATGGGCATTATTTCATCCTTTGCATCCTTTCCGAAATGCTTCTCCTTTTCTACGTGGATTGTTGGCATCATGGGATATAGTCAGACAGCTTTTTCAGCCATGTCCTTCCATCCATGCCCTACTTGAGATTCCGTGGTGGTGGGCACCACTGCCGCCAGACCTCTCAGTGCTTCCACTGGCTACATCAGTTCATCTCCTTACACAGTCACGATGGATCCTTGCAGGTGTCATCTCTATCCAAGCATGGTATGATAGCGGCCGCCTATTGTCTTGGCCTGAATTCCAGGCAAAATTTCTACTCTCCCATTGGGATCTTTCACTTTGGGAGAAGGTTGCAGAAAATTTGCCTCTTAGGGTGGAGGTTGGTGTTATAGAAAGGATGCCTTGGGGCTGTCACAAAAATATTCATACAGGAAAGCATTTCGTCAGCTCAGTATATCGCCTCCTCTTAGCACCACAACCCCTCCCACTGCCAAATGGGTGGCACTTGCAAGTTCCGCAATGCAATTTGCGGCATACATGGCGTTGGCTCTGGGACACGGTACTCCACCTTAAAGTTTCGGTACTTTGGTGGCAAATTGAAGTATAGCATCTATACCATTTAAAAGATTAAATCTTGATCATTCAATCGGATGGCCAATCTTATCCATACAATCTAGGGCTAGGGTTTGATGCAATACTTACACTAATTTTATAATATAAGATGTTCGGGTCCAGAATGTGCATCAACATAATTCACCCACCTTTGGCTGTTCAACCTCATGGAGTTGCCTTGCTCTATGGCAGCATGTGCTTGGGGTGCACCTTGTGAGCTTGTCAAGTCTCAAACCTTCATTGGAGACCTGATTGTGTTTGGGGCAGGCCTAACTACTTGTATGCAATCCTCTATGCTCACCTCTTGCCCACCCCCAAAATCACCAGAGCAAATGTGTGTCCCCTCCAGGCTACATATAACCTCCGCCTCATCTTCATTATCACTGGCCTGTGAGTGATCATGTTCATAAGTGTTGGCAATTGGACTAACAGGTTGCGACAATGCCTTACGAGATGTGAGGTTATCTATAATTGGCACTCTAATAGGACTCAATCCCTGCTTCAACCTCAATCTGTTCCTGGTCTGATGTCTTCTTGTCTTCACCTTAGTGCAGCATCAACCTTCTTCTTTTCTCCCTCTCTTCCCTATTCTGCTGTGCTCTCCAAGGAGCTTCCTCTCTCTCAACTTTCCTCCTTGCAGCCTCAGCCTTCCTAATTGCATGTTGCTCATTCCTCCCTCTCTGCCTCAACCCTCCTAGCCTTCTCAGCTGCTAGTGCCCGGCAGAAGCTATCACTATAGATGTGCACCCTTCCAGGTCAGGAGCAACACCCCTCTTCCTTTGCCTAATTCCTTGTGATTGCCTCACACATATGTGTGATGGCCTTACACATGCCAGTGGTGGCCTAATGACATGAGAGTGGATCTACAAAGGGTCTTGTGAGACTGCAACCTGTGTGCATCCTATACGAGGGCCAAGGCCAGCATGTGCTTCTATGTCTCCAGCCCCAATAGTGGGTGTATGCTACTCCATATGAAAACCAAGGCCAACATGTGCTTCTATGTCCTCAGCCCCAGTAGTAGGTGTTTGATGCTCCATATGAGAACCAAAGCCAGCATGTGCTTCTGTGTCCTCGATCCCAATAGAAAAAAGAAAAAGTCCCATGCCCCCCTCGTCCCCTTGAGGGCATGGGACCAATTTTGGACTGACAGTGAGCACAGCTACCAACTGCCACTTATATTCCAATTTTACTTTTGTGGTCCTAGGGCTATATCTTTTGCAATGCCAAATTGCTGTAATAATTTACGCATACTTTAGCATAGTCCCCTACTAGCAGAACATGTTGGTATCGCTTGGCCTTCTGTACTTCCCCCATTCTTTGTAGCAAGTTAATGCAACTCATCGCCCTTACACATTCCTGCTCTCAAACATCAGAGTTCTTATTTTTCAAAACTCCCATGGCTGCTAGCATCCTCAAATTATACCCTACATCAAACATTTCTTGTAGGTGGCGCAGACGATCACAATGCAAGCAATGTACCTACCCGCACACCACACAAGAGTTCAGCCCTTTAATTAGACACTGGCACTTGCTTTCGCATAGACACCAAGGCATGGCCTTTTCCATGAACTCATCGAATGGAACTGTGTGAAACTCAATATGAGGTAAGGGTTGCTACTCAACATGTGCAATGGTATTTGGCATATTCCCCTATATAGTTGCTGCACATCATCCATGTTGAATTGGGCCCAGTCCTCATATTCTTCATTGGCCTCCTCTCTTCAACCTTCAATCTGCTCTATAGGCACCCTCCCAAACCTGGTAGCTTCTTGCCCTGGTTTCACCTTTTCTGAATTAAAAGGCCAGATCCCTATTGCCTTGAACCAGCCTTGATGTTCTTAGGTGTAAGAGCAGCCTCAATGGATCTTGATATCAATTCTGCAATGTCTTCCCTTTTTGGTTCAGACCTGCCTTTGGCAACCATGTATGCAGACCTCTGCCTTGAATGGGGCAGAACAAGACACATCCAAAGGCTGTTGCCTATGAGAGGTATGTGCAGGCAACAATGCAAAGTGAATACCCTTGTCCTTTGCTGCCAGAATCACATCCAGTTCTACATGACTGCCATGCCTGTCCAGAATCACAAGGTGAGGTTCTTTTGGTGAAATACCACCTGGGACTCTTGCGGCAAAATGATCCAGCCAAGACTTGAATAATACATATGTCATCCAAGCTGATGTTTGCACAACCTAAATTGCAACCTCTTCACACCTTGCTATGTTGTTTTGTCTCATGTGGGACCCCTTAAAAAATATATATGTTAGGGATCCGATACCCCTCTGCATTTACACATACCAGAATTGTTACCCATTCCCTATTGTTCATAATAACATCGCTAACCCTATTTGCCCCCTTCCTCCATATGATCTTCATACCCTTGACCTTCCCAGTCTGAATGCCAGTCTCATCTGCATTCCAAATCCTAGAGGGTGAGAACTTGAATTCACCATATATCTGACTAAGGCCAGAGGAGAAACCATCCAAGGTTTCTTGGTTCATGGCACGTGCTCTTGCAACCTCCAGTGATTCTACACTCTGTGCAATCTGTGGATGCCTTTGCACACCCCTTGCTGTACAGAATTCCCACCCTCTCGAGCCATCTCTGCAGCTCTCTCTTTGAAATCAGTCAGGGTGACTCCCATTCCCTGCTCTGCCCTACCAAGTGCCCAATTGACTAACTCTTTCTCTTGTAGAATTGACAGAATTTGGGGATACTTGGTTTATTTGTGGGTGATCCTACTATATAACCAGTCACGAATTGTAGACTGTGGTATACCAAAACACCTAGAGGCCTTTCTAACTGAAATACCAAATTCACTAACCTCTTTGAGTATGTCTAGCATCTACTCCTCAATCCACTGGTCACGTTTGATTGCACCCCTCGGCATTGGGAGGCTTCCAGTACCCCCGTATGGCGCCTTTCGTTTCCTCCTGGGGGCAGTAACTCGCTTACGGACTGTTGGAGCCCTGCTACCTTCCTCACCATCGATTTCTCCACGGGCTCTTGTCACAACCATGTCTGCTACCTTGCTCCGAAATGCCTGTGGGCGATGTTTCTGGAACAGAGTGGCTTGAACAAGTTTTTGATCTGATCAAAGCCATAGCGGGAGTTGAGGTCATTGAATTTGCTTCGGGCAATCGAGTGTAAGGTTTTGGGTGCCAATTCATGTAGCCTGCATTAAATTCACTTTTTGAATTGGCATGCTCAGGTCTTTCTCGGATATGCGGGTACGGTCCACAGGATCACGTTAGCAGCAACCTGCCCAGCGCTAAACGTTTTTACATGGCGTTCGTGCGAGACAACCTGCACGTGCGTTGGAAAAAACCAACTTCCAAGGCTGGCCACCAGGGACGTTCGGGGGACGAGTGGGCGATGACCGCTCGGTGTGTCGTGTGGGTGCTCCCGCCCCGAGGTTAGGGCACGGCAGGAGGGACCCCTATCCTAAATAATATAAATATTTATTTATACCAACAATGGAGTATGGCCATGTTTTCGCATAATGAAGCCCTAACCCAGATGCCGGAATCCGAGTTTGTGTTTGAGGCTTGTGTGGATTCAGTCTACTCTGCTCTTCAAGCTGAGAAAGGTAACCTTCCACATTCTACAAATTTTCTGTAATTTTCTCTCATCAATCTCGCTTTTGTAGGTGGAGCTGGCCGGCTTGAACTATGCTCTGGACTTTCAGAAGGCGGATTAACCCCTAGCTATGGCTGTAATACGACATAACCTAACCCTCCATGTTTTCTCGAGTAAGCTTTCTCTTTAGCATTTGGGATATGATTTGCAGTGATCAAAACTGTAAAGGATGCCGTCCGAATTCCAATTCACGTTTTGATCAGGCCTAGGGGTGGAGATTTCTGCTACATTACATCAGAAATTGATGTAGGTTTTAGCTTTGTGCTTTGAATAAGTGGCATTTGAATAGGCTAAATGGCAAAAACTCATGTAGGTAATCTTAGAAGATGTGAAGATGGTTGGTAAAATGGGAGTGCAAGGCATTGCATTTGGAGCTCTGACCTTGGATGGAAACGTGGACATGCAGTTGGTGCTTTTTTGTCCCTGTTGATTATTTCTTCATTTTAGTAATTGTTGTGTGTTTACTTTTCAACATAGTATTTGAACTTCAGAGTTTTCTAACTGAAGGCTAAAAGATGTTGATTACGCAGATGAAAACAGTCATAGAGTTATGCAAAGAATGGAATTTAAGCATCACATTCCACAGGGCGTTTGATGATGCAAGAGATCCTCTTATTGCCTTAGAGGTAATTTTTTTCCAAATGAGTTATAAGTTTCTGATGGGGCCATTGTTATACCCCAAATTTTCCACTATAACTTTAACAATCACCACTTAGATAAACTGAATAAGTCCAGGTAGATTTTTACAGCTCTTGTGGTGTCAGAGAAATTTGTCTAATAATACTTCTGATTGCAACAGAGCTTGTATATTGCACAATTAATGGGAGAACAACATGCATTCCGCATCCAATAAAATGTCGATTTGTACAACAATCAGCAACGATTTACTGCAAAAGCATATGAATTTTGTTCAAATATTTAAGCTAACAACTGCTTTTGTGCTTTGTAGGATTTGATGGAGCTCGGAGTTTCGCATTTGTTAACATCTGGGCAAAAGTCATCTGTTTTGGAAGCATTACCATTCTTAGAAACAGTAATAAGTTGCACAGCGGGCAAGATGATTATTATTCCGGCAGGTACAACTTGATGTAAAGAAGAGCTTGTCCAACTTATGCTGAATAAATTTTATGTTTAGGAGGGATTAAAGCATCGAATGCTGCCCATATTGTTCAGACACTTGGAGTGAAGGAATTACATGGCACAGCAGCAGAACCTCTTCCTCACGGGATGAATTTCCATAACAAGGATATTGTCAAAGGTATGTCGGGAGGTCGGATTCCAATGGGGACAAGCTACAAAGAAGTCTCTATGATTGTACAAACTTGTAATCAATTATGATTCATTCTCTAATCATTGAAACCCATACTTTTGACTACTTCCAATAGGAATCTACAAAAAATCAAACTTATATGTTTTCCATCTTGTATGTAAACAAGAATAACCATCGCCACCACCTTGAGCTAAGAGGTAAGATAACCTTAACCGGCAGGCTTTCTAATCCAAGAAGTCCTAGCCGTTGATTCAAGCTCTGTGATAGAGCATAACAGGCACCTGTTCAATCAACAACAAAAATACGTAACAAGGCAGCAGCACCAGTCTTGGAGCCCGGAATGCAGCCCGTATCTTGACCTAACATTCAGCTATGGAGGGCGCAAAGCCTGTGCGATAATCTGGCTGTGGAGTTGATAATCCAGCTATGGGGCTGCCGAGCCTGTGATAATCTGGCTGTGAAGCTGATAGATAATCCTGTGATAATCTGGCTGTGAAGCTGATAGATAATCCAGCTGTGGGTGCAGGTTTGGGTGAGGCTACTTGCATGTCGGTTAAGGGGGTTATTCCCCTTTGAGAGCTTGTTATGGCTGATAAATAGATAGGCTCGCCGCGTCATTACCAATTACCAGCTTGAGACAAGAATGGTTGTATTCCATAAGAACAAGGGTTAGATTTGTTGGAAAAAAAATAAGAACAAAGGTTAGATTATGTTGATGTGAAATGACTAAGGGGGTTTCCCATGAAACTTAAGACCTTCATGGATCAATAGATAATAAGATTTTTTCGCGAATCTAATTGATGCACGAATAAAAAATTTGAGCCCATAGTTCAAATTCAGGTCCAAGACCTGAACCCCAAGAAATAGGGATGCATTACTTCATGTCCAGGTCTAAAACCTGAGCCCGTCGAATTTTGGACTCGAGAAAATCTCCAAAGTTCGATGCCCATGGGAAAGCCCCCTAGTCATGCCAACCGATTATGTGGAAGGGAGGAGGTACAGGTGAAGGTTATTTCAGGTGTCTACAACTCAATCAGAATTTCTTCCGAGAATATGCATACTTAATACTGTGGATGCTGCATATGGGGGGATCTATTGGGCACATCGGCAACATCATCTTGTTGTGTATCTTAGACTTGATTTTGCAAAGGCATATGACAGTGTTAGCTGAGAATTTATGCGCTTGTGTAGCAAAAACCGAGATTCAGGCATCGATATACATAAAATGTCATGAAGTTGTATGTCTCTGCTCGAGCTGTTGTTCTCTTTCACGATGAGGCATCAAAGGTTTTCCTACTTGGTTGTGGTATTCCTCAGGGATGCCATGAGACGGTAGTACCCATACCTTGGCATGCAAATTAATCACCTCTTCATCTTGTCACAAGAAAATCTTCCTGAAGTCGTCACTATTGCAACAACAAAACAAAACTGAGTACTGTGCCAAATAACGAAGACTAGAAACTACAACAGGACACAGATTCCAATCAATTTGTCCATGAATTTGGGAAACAAATGGAGGGGTTTTTTACTTGTCCCGGCCTTGAGTCGTGACGCTGCTCATCCAATGATACACTGCTTATGTCTGTCGGATCACATGACTGCTCCACTGCCATGGTCATGCACGCGGCCAATGACCATTCCAACGTCACGAGCCAATAAACTTCCAAATATAGCCCTAAAAGAAAAAACCTTAAACCATGCAAACTCCAAACCCAATATTCTGATGTCATCAAGATACGGTTTTGGCATACTCATACTTGCCAAAATCGTATAAAATTTTATGTAAGCCTTGCCCCTTTCTTCAATTGCAGAACATAATCCCGTAACAGCTGATATGAAGTTTGGTAAGCGGAGCCTATATGGTTTGGTCTACGAATTCGTCTCTGTCATTTTCCACGTTGGCAAAGGAAATTTTCCCACGTATGCAAAAGCCATTTTCCACATCCTATTTTCCACATCCTAAGTGGCGCCTGTGCAGCGAAAGACCACCCTTTCCCTATCCCACAAGGAAGGTAGATGAACTTCCAAATGGGTCCTAACCATTTGTTGGCATATTTTGAAAGGTTGTAGTTGTTGAAAATTAATCTTTGGCTTGTAGCGAACAATTTCCTTTGAACCATCCTTCTTAGAAGAAGAAAAAAGCGTTTTTAACGTCAGCCACTACGGCAGCAATTTAAATAATTTTCCTATAAAACAATTGTTATCTGATTGCTGTGAAGAGTCCGGCAGCTATGGCGCAAGAAGAGCCCCATGTTTTGCTCGTAGCTTTTCCAACAGTGGGCCATATAAATCCGTTGCTCCATCTCGCTTCTCGCCTTCTTTCCCTTCGATTTTCCGTCACCCTTGCTATTAGCGATGCATTCCCTTCTTCAAAACTCCAATCCCGCATCAATCTGCTCATATATCCCCATCCAGAACAGCTTAACGAAGCCAACATACTCCAATTTATCTATTCAAATCAGGCTTGCATTCACGAAGCAGTGCAACAAAAAGCAGAAGAGCTCTGTTCTGGAGGCAAAAAGGGGATTTCTTGCATAATTTGTGACGGCGTCTGTGCTTCTTGGGTATCGGATATGGCAGAAACCCTAAAAATTCCTTTTGCTGAACTCAGCACGGCCTCACTCTCGACTACTGTTCTTTTTGATAATATTTCACTACTTGCTTCTGATATTGCTTCTGCAGGTAATCTTTTCTCTGTGATTTTTTTTCCTCCTTAAATTTCTTACTTGATTTTAATTCTCTTGATCTTGGGCTTGTCAGATGCTACAGACCACAAGGATGGAATTATTAGCCGGATCCCTGGTTTGCTACCTCTGCGCGCCTTCGATATACCAGAGATTGCGCGCTCTATTATCTCTTTACATCCAACATCAGAACAGGTCGCCAAAGCTAGGGAGATTCATGCCAAAGCTCTTTGTAAATTCGCAAACAGCTTTCAAGAATTAGAGGAGGATGCATTCCAAGCTTTAGCATGCAGCAATACTCTACCAATAGGTCCGTTAGTGCCAATTGCTTTATTGGGTGGAGATCCTACAGCAGATTTGGATTTTAATGCCAGCAATATGAAAGAGGATTTATCTTGCCTTGAATGGCTGCAAAAACAAGCGCCTTCTTCAGTGATCTATGTATCTTTTGGAAGCATGAGCACCATGTCTGCCCTTCAAGTTGAAGAATTAACACAGGGATTACAAGCTAGCAATCAGCCATTTTTATGGGTTTTCAGGCCAGATTTTGTCTCAGATGATCTGAATTTCTGCCTTGATGATTTAAAGCAGAAGATTGAAGGCCAAGGATTAGTGGTACCCTGGGCGCCCCAAATGCAAGTGCTTGGCCATAAAGCAATAGGAGGATTTTTAACACATGGAGGATGGAATTCTATGATAGAGAGTATAAGTATGGGAGTGCCAATGCTTGGTTGGCCTTTAAGAGCAGAACAACATCTGAATTGCAAGTATGTAGTAGATGGTTGGAAAATTGGAGTGAGAATTTCAAAGGATGGGTTGATTCTAAAGGAAGAAATAACTGAATTGGTGAACATACTTATGAAGCACGAAGAAGGCAAGCAAATGAGACAAAGAGCTATGGAGCTTGGAAATATGGCTAAACGGTCGTGGATGGAGGGTGGCTCTTCGTTTAAGAATCTAGTAGCCTTCAGAGACGCTCTTCTAGCTAGGGCTCTTGACAACAATCATTTATGATATTGCTGGAAAATGCAACTTACAACACAATGCATTTGGGTGTAAAGACCTACGGTTGCAAGCAAAGAACGTTTGTTCCTTCCTGAGTGCAAAGTTTGTTCATGAGCCACCAGATGAAAGAAACACATAGGGATGAGGACTGTTGCCATATCTGAAACACAGGTATCAATAAACATGGTTCCAAGTTGAACACACCTTCATTTCCTCACAGCTGCTGTACATGAGATTTGAGTCTTCTGAACACTGGCAGTTTTATCTAAACATGATAATTTTTATATAAAACAAGATGATGGGGCGGCGGCAATGCCGCATTCATTCACGGGTTTAATGCTGCCACATTAACATAATGACGAGATAATAATGGGTGGTATATCACATCTATGAGGAGCAAGGTGTATAGAACCCAAATTGCAGATCAAGTCTGAAGCTTTTGACAAAATAGATTTGGATTCTACAATAATAACATATTCCTACTCTTAAAAATCACAAATTGGCATTATGCAGATAGCAACATGAAATCCCCTTCATTGAACTCAACTTTGAAAAATATGTTTCAAATACTATCAGTAGAAAAAATTATATAAGACATAAGTTAAAGCTATGTGAATTCGAAGGGCAGAAAAAGTTTGCCCAAACATAAAAAATGTCCGAAAAAATCAGATGTATAGATAGGAAAGAGTCAAATGCATGGACAATTATTTAAATGTAAGCAGCATTCTGTTGCCATATAGCATACCCACAAAATTCAAAATGTAGCTACCTACTCAAGTCCAAATTAGTTGTTGAACTCTCTACAAATAGTATTCTTCATTGCATAGCCACAGGCAGACCGATTCAACACGCTAAGATTTGCACATAATGCACTAAAAATACACGCTAAGATCTGCACATAATGCACTAAAAATACTTTGACTTAGATGATTGTTCTGCAACTTGAAAAAGCCAGCACCAAGTATTATTTGTGTAGATCGAGGAAATTGACCTAAACGAATAGTTGTAGTAGAAACTTTAACAAAAAGGTAGCATATAACAAATGACTAAGTTATCAAAGTAAAAATCAACTTGATCTTCATGTAGGAATGTGGTTTCTTGCCTTGTTTATCAGATAACGTATGGTTGTCATCAGACAGATCAGGTGTGCATCTTTAACATGTTTAGATCTATCTGTATCTTCTCCACTTTCAACCTTGCAAACTGGCTTATTCCCTTCAGATTTTGAAGGGCTCACAGATAAGCAGCTTTTGCTATTAGGATTATAAGAGGTGTGTTTAACCATGAATTCTCAGTGTCTGAAGCAGGATGCAAGCTTAGAGACACTGTAATGTCATGGTTTTGCAAAGACAACGGAGATGCAGTCCGTAATACCGATAGTTCTACACTTATTGTTGCTCGACAAAAAAAGTCAATCTTACACAACACTGAATGGGAGTTAAAAGTACCTGAGAGTGTGCTTTTGTGTTAGATTCATCCTATGTCAGAGCAGCCTATTTGCTGTGAAGGCCAGAAAAATCACTTGACATTTTGGACAACATCCTTTTTAGTTTTTCATTTTCTTCATTTGTTTGGGGGTCTGGGTCCGGGAACTGCTGAGAGGCAGAACTCTGTGAGGACTATTGCACCAAACAGCAGCTCCTGTCGAAGT